>VZSV01000018.1:9115582-9128541 GCA_013398735.1 Nothocercus julius | reverse complement strand
CAAAGATGAGCCTTTCAGCAGAGTCAATAAGTTTAATAGTGTAATGAAGAAGTGTAGTGGCAGAGGAGGATAGTAAAGAGAGGAACTCTGAATTCTCAAATTATTTCTTATTTTGTTGTTGAGGACATGAGGAAAGACTGCATTTCACAGAGCTAAAGTACAGCAATAGAACGGGACCATGCTGATTCTGTGGACTCACTGTATGTTCTCCCTCAAGTCGCTCAGAGCTCAAGCTTGAAGCCCACATAGCAAAAATGAGTGCAAGATACCTAGCTGGTGCCACAAATCAGGATTAGAAACTACCACAGACGCTGATTCTCTGTTGGTGAGACCTGGTATGGTGTGGTGCTGTGAGAAACTGGCTATGCAGCAGTACAGGGTTTTGGTTTTTCTTAAGCTAAGGAAGGTGGAGATCTGTTGTCAGTGAAGGATTTCTTGGCCACTGGAAGCAGCCAAGTGATTAGGATTATAGGAAGGGTATTCAAGGTATAGGGAACTTTGCCAGTGTTGGAACTGGTAATTTGATATATCCCTGAGGTGTTTGTCTGAACCTGAGTGATGAGGCACTGTTAGGACAGCGTTGCACAAGCTCTTAAACTGTGCATAGTAGGAGCTCCATTACAGATCTCTAATTTGCCATGCAAGAAGGTCTTGGATGCATTTACTGCCGTTTTATCATCCTCTGCATGGAGCAGATCCTGGAGCTAATCATGAGAGATTGAGATCTGATGCTATTAGTCAAAAGTATTGTATTGATTCGGAGCTGTAGAGTGGTACGTGTATCTAGTCTATGTGATTATGTGACCTTATGCTTATTAGCTATCTTATCCTTCTATTTTTTGAGTAAAAAAAAAAAAAAAGGTTCCTTGCTCTGGCTCCTTTAGGTGTAATTCAATCTTTCCTTTTCCTGAAAATATTGGAATACTCAGGTGCTTGTTTTTTCTTCATAAGTGTTTGTACTCACAAAGTTCTTTCAACAATCTATTGTTTTGACTGTGTTTTTGGAGGCATCTTTTAAAACTCAAGCCTAAGCATTCCAGGATCAGCAGACTTGGATATGAATCACATGCGGTGGAAATATTCCAGGAATTTCCCCAGCAAGAGTGGTGGACTTAGTATGTGTTTAAATCTCTACAGTTTTCAATGCAATGAATTTTACTTCCTATTTACTGGTTCTGAATATTGATTATGCTTGTAAGTATGTTTTATTGGAGGCAGAGCCAGTGTTGGTCTTTTAACAACCTGCATGAGAAAATAAATCTTCTGTGCAATTGGCCAAGCCACCTTTTCCTAGGATTGTGTCTGTGCTGTATCTGTAAGTCTGAAGGGAAATGCAGTTGCTCTCCTTCTCCCCTACCTCCTCAGTGCTGGTTTCTGGAGTTATTGTACAGACAGATTTTTAGCCTGAATTAGGTGAAGGCTTGAATATTCTGGTCTCTTAAGAAGTGTAAGTATCTCGGTGGGAGGCGGGATAAAGCTAATTTCAAGAGAAGAGGCATATTTCTCTTTATTATTAAAAAAGAACTTCAATGTTGGAATTGTAGGAAAAGGAACTCAGGACAATGGAGGAAGACTAAGCCAGAAACAATTCTTGTGTGGAGAAGAGGTAATGAGATGTGAAGTGTCAGTGCTATTTGAAGAATTAACTCCTTTCATATACAGTTTTCAAAAATCTCCTTAAATGTTTTCTCATCTTAGAAAAGTGAAGAATGCATTTTGCTTTCTAATATCAACAATACACGTTTTTATTCACATCTGTGTAAACAGTTGGATAACTGTCACCTTTCTGACCTTGCAGTCACTTCCAGTACTGGCATTCAGAGTGGTTGTTGAGATTGCAGATAAAGGAGAATTGCCCTAGCCTGGCAATTTGTATTGCGTGAATTACTTTTGAGGGAAAATTATAAAACACTTTTCAAACAACAAGTTTTTTTTTAAAAAAAAAAAAAACAAAAAAAAACAAGAAGGATGACTCTTCCATGGCCTCATGTGACATGTAAAAAACCCTCTGAAGAGGTTTGTATGAACCCAAGTCTTTCCTGGATTATTTGTCTGTTACTGTGTTGGAGGAAAGGGAGGACCGAAGAAAAATTGGCTTAGCAAATTTTTAAATTTAGCTAACTAAAGACAGACAAAACTCCATGGTTGAGCTGTCATAGCACTCGGCCGTACTACCGGCGTACAGAAAAAATGGTTGCCCTTTGACAGTCTGTATTTTGTGTCCTTTGTTATGCTCCTCTTGTCTCTGTTACCAAACACTCTGCATCTTCAGAATTAGCTGTCTTTTATTGATTCCTGGTGGTTTCTTTTCCCTTCTTACCCTCTTTTTATCCTCAGTTTCATTCCTTCCTGATCTTACCTACTGGCAGTAACTCAACTGCCAACTTGCACTGCTGGTGAGAGGGTGAGGCCAGTTGCTTCTAATGTGAAAAAAATAAATTTATGGATCAACAGGGTTGGTCTAGCACTTCCACGGAGCATCTTCACTGGAGCATCTTGATGCCAAGCCTATCTCCATTTTGCCCTTTTAAGAGGGGATGGGAAGGGTTGCTCTTTGTGGATGTGGTGGAAATGTGTGGGGTGAGGTGTAGGCAGGGAGGAGGGCTGGCTTGGGAGGAGGGGTTATTCCTACAACTTTTTTTTTTTTTTTTTCCCCTCCCTATTGATGGGGTAAATGTCGATATGGTCATTAAACTGATACACAGCATAGGTGTTAAGGATTGGATTGGGCCCAAATGTGATGAGAAGAACTGTCTTGATGAAATTCTAGCCAACAGGCCCTTCCTGGACTTTTTTCCAAGCTGGAAGCAGAACAGTGAGGACAGGCTTGGACCTGGAGCAAAATGCATTGACTTTCTTTCTTGTACCAGCCTTGTAGAAATGTGAAGGGGCTGCAGATCAGAGTTTCCGTGTTTGAACCTTCTTTAATGCAAACTTTTATGTTGGTAGCTTTAAGACCTTGCACTGTGCGCTTTTGTGGAACACAGTGGAATCAGTCTTGAAATCTGTGTAAACTGCTGCAACTCTAGTTTACAAACCCAGCTAGAAGTATATAAACAAGCCTTTTCACAGAGCAAAATGTTTGCATATAATAGGGCAGTATCTATATATCTGAAATACGAAACATCTCACAAGACATTAATTTGTTAGCCTGCATGCCCTGTTCTTTCTGCAGTCTCAAATGAAAGCTGCATTCACTTGTTATCAGAAATGGACATTTGGCTGAGATTTGTAAACTGGCACTTAAGTAAGATTAACCAAATTCCTTCTGTCTCTCTCTCCCTCTAGCAAAGCCCTACGCTGTTAGTGATTTATATATTGTTGTGGTTTTCATAGGCTGATTTTTTTTCACCGTGTAACAGTTGTTTCTTTTCAGATTTATAGTGTTCTCTACGGAATAATAGCTGTCTTGCTGGCCTGGATCCAGCATGTGAAAGTCTATATTATTATATTCCAAATTTAACATCAGTTGTCAGATGAATCACAGTCGTGGGACTGGAAGGGACTTCAGAAGGCCATCCAGTCTTTCCTATGTCCAAGACTAAATCAAGAGTGCATGTCAAGCCTGACAGACGTTTGTATGGTGTCCAACACTGAAGACTCCCTGGGCAATCTCTTCCAAGGCTGCTTCAATCCATATTTTTTTAAACTTTCCCCCTCCCCTAATGTCTAAATTATACTTTCCCTGGTGCAATTAAAACCCATTACTTCTCCTCTTATTTCCCATGCACGAAGAGTAAACAATTTTCTACACTTTCTTTGTAGAATATTGAGGTGCTAGAATATAATTACCAACTTCTAAGTGAGGCCAATTTGGGGAATTTCCCTCCATTCTTCTTCCAGATCTCCCAGTAATCTTAATATTTTGGGGGGATTGTGTGTTTGTTTGTTTCCAAAGTTGTCTACTTGATGTTGGATATGAAACATTAGCAGCCCTGAGAGAAGCAGAATAGCTTCAGTGACAGGAGCTTGTCTTGTTCAACTATGAAGTTGCTAAAACCTTACTAGCAGAGGTAGGATGGAAAAGAAGTCCCCAGCTCAGATCTTGTGTGTATGGTTTCACATTTCATCATCTGCAAGCTGCCTTCAGATCTTGATAACCTCAAGTCCAGGGACTGTTTTGGGTATGGCTTTCTTGAATCTTTTGCTTCCTTTTCTTTCTATGAACAGAGGCAGGAAAAAGGCCACGAGAAACTGTCCTGTGTGCCTGCTATGTGAAGTGGGGATTTGGGATATTGCGGGCCAAGGAGAAGCTTTTTCTCTCTAGTGAACATGAAAGCTATGAGAGTAATTATCCCTGTAGAAAGATTTCTTCTGCAGTCTTGATTGTAGACCTTCTTATCAATGCTGCTTACAGGCTGGCTTTCTGGAACATATTTTGCCAATAACTCCTGCATGCTATTTAGATGTTTTTATAAAACGAAATAAAACCAATTGTCTTTCCTGATTTTTATACACACACACACGCGCGCGCGCACACACACACACACACACATATATATATAAATATAAAAGTATTGTTTCTGTATAGCGTATTGCATGTTTAGATTATAACTTTCAGTAAGGTGGTGTTTCGTGTGGTTTCCAATGCCAAATACATTGTCAAAGATTGATGTATAACAAATGATTGTTGAGTACGCTGGCTTGCATGCATGTGCAAAACTACTGTGTCCAGGAAAAACAACATTCGGGGAGAACTTATGGGCCCGCTTTTGTGCTGACAGTTACTGGGACTGAACAGAATGGAAGACAGTGCAGAGTTTCGCCTGTGCAGAGTATCTCAGCATGAAGTACCAGTGGCTCTTTCAAACGGACACTTAATTCCTTTAGTATTAAGTATTCACAACATAATTTGAAACTTTATGGTGTTTATTTGTGGTCCAGTCTATCTCTGGCTGAAGTCAACAGGCTTTTTTCCAGTGCTGCCCTGGGGTTCACACACCTCAGCCAGTAGAATGCATGTGTTTGTTTTCCCAAATGGCACAGAATTTGGCTGGCTTGAGGATTTTTTTTTTTTTTTTTTTTTTTTTGACTTTCTGGCTGTATTTGAAACTAAAACACAAAGCAAAATTGAAAGAGACTGAAAAAATTCTGTATTTTATGAACCAAAAATCTTCCATGACTCATCTTTCGTGCAACTTTATGGCCCTACTTGCTTGGAAATGAGCAACAAACACCTGCAGTATCAACATCAAGGAAAGTTGATGTAGTGGTTATTCTTTGACATATGGAACCTATTTAAAAAAAAAATAACTGTGTACTGCTGATTTAGCATAATATTCTGCCAGCACTAAGACATTGCAGAAGTGTCACTCTTCAGAAAGCCTTGTATATTTAAATCAAATGGTAAAGCCAGAATAATCAGTATAAAGGCAGCATAGTTCCTCTTTTGTCTGTTTTGAAATGTTGCTGAGAGCACCTCAAACCCAAGTCTTCACTTCCTGAGTTCTGACCTGCTGTTGCTGCATAGAGTCAGAGGCAGAGTCAACAACCTGTCAACGTTTGTCTCAATTGCAGCTTGTCAGACAGACCTTAGTAAACTTGTCCCAGGCTGCCTTGCTGCAAAATTAGACTCAGTAGACATGTAGAGTCCTTGCTGGTGTGTGCACTCAGATTATATATATATATATACGCAAATGAGATTTTTCTTTCAGATTCACTTTTTTGTTTAGTCCTTGCCTCTTGATAATATATATATTTTATTCCTTTGTAGATACTTTCATAGACATATGATGTGTTTTTAAGTCGGGAAGTGATGGGTTTCAGGCTTCTGGAGGAGAGAGCTTTTGCTACAATTTGATGGTGAGCTGATTGTTTGAAATGTACAGCTGGTTCTCAAACTGGCTGCTTAAAAATATCTCTGGGAAACTGCAGTCTGTGCTTTGGTTTTCCTCTCCATCTCAAAAGCTTTAGGAGCAGTGCTTGTCTTGGCTTATTCTTCTACCCTGCCCATTCGGGTTTGGAGCCAGACGTCTGTGGGTTCATCATCTGCCCCACTCGCAAGTCAGATTGCTTTATTTGCCAGTCCATCCAAGCAGGTTCATCCTCATGGGTATATGGCCAAGAGAGACTTAGCTCTTCATGTGGCAGACTGGCTTCAGTCCCAAATCCAGAATGGCAGAATGTTTTTT
The DNA here is from genome assembly GCA_013398735.1 of Nothocercus julius. NCBI lineage: Eukaryota > Metazoa > Chordata > Aves > Tinamiformes > Tinamidae > Nothocercus > Nothocercus julius. The sequence continues at coordinate 9,122,410 of VZSV01000018.1, read as the reverse complement.
GTCTTGTTTCTTTAGCCAAGTACCTGCCCTAATGACCTAAGTAAAGTATGTTCCTGATTACTTCCCCCGAGTTGATTAGTTGAGATGACCCCAAAAGCTTTTCAGTACTGAAAACTGAAGACAGTGATTGAAACTAGTGTCTATGATCATGATTAGCTTGGGGACGTGGAGTAATTTGCGATGCTGCTATGCTGAAGGCCCTAGTGTGGAATGGAGACCTTTTGATTCAGCAGGTGTTAAGGTAGGAATTGCTTATGTGATATTCTTGGATTGATAGTTACAGATTAGGCAACAGATGCTAGCAGTGCTTATGTGTTATAAGATGCAAGAGCATTGCTGCAAGGATCGGAACAGTATTTTCTTTCCTGAATGACTGGTGTTGTTTTGTTACTGCATTATGCCACGGAAGGCTCAGGACTTGTTCTCTCAGATCATTGTACTGCTTTGCTAGAAGAACATTATTTTGGTTGAGAAACCTTAAAACTTGAAAATCAAGGGACTTTGCAGAGGCAGGCTGTAGTCCTTATGACTCAAATGATGGATACAAAGCTTACAGTAATCCTATCCAAAATGGTCTGGCTTAAGTGCAGAATGGGTTTCTGGATAGACAGTGGAGAGGTATGCATCAGTATGTATTTAAATAATCTGTGTTTTTATTTTCATATATATATAGTAGGTGATAAGCAAGTTTATTTCCTTTTAACATTCATTCCTGTGGATACTGTGGGATAGGTGTCAGAATCCCTTTTATGATCTACTTCCAACTCTCAAAAGTAATTGAGGCCCTTAACTACTGTTGCAACTACTCAAAAATGTAGCCTGCTGCTTAGTAAAGTGATATCATTCTTGTGTCACAAGAGGGCAAACATTTGTGACAAAGGGGACAAAGGATTGAGAGTTTTCCCTTTGGTCCTATTGCAAGTTGCTATATGAAGAAACTAAGCTCACCATTTTACAGTATAAATGACAGCAGCACTGGATCATCATTAATCTTAGATACTGGGGGTCTTAATACATATATAAACCACTTTAAAAAGGTTTAAATGAAAGGTGTTGTTTAAGGGTAAGCACTGCTATTAGAGAAGCAGTTTTATTGACTTTGTGTGTGCTGAGCTTTAAGGTCTGAAGCCAGAGCTGTGACTGCAGGTTTGAGCTTGTGCAGCTGAGAGTTCACATTGTTGTCAGTTTATGCTGGTATACTTCAGCTCCTCTTGCTGCCAGTGGCACAAACACTGAATATTATTCTGGAATCCCAAGAAGGTTTCAAAGCCTGTATTCCAAGGGTTTTGCCCAAATCCTCTTAACTTCCCTGGTCCACTGAGATTCCCAGCTGACACTCAAATTTGCTGTGTAGTGAAGTCACTGATGGCCTCAGAGGGATGATAGGTGAGCAAAGGAAACGGACTGAAAATTTTCATGTGTGTCAGTACGACCCAAAACAAATTTCTTTGTACAAGTTTCTCTGCTACTTTCATCGGTGTATTAGCTGAGTGGCATCCCAGCTCTGGGGAATAAATACTTTTCCATCCTGCACTGGTAACCAGAATTTTAACAAGTTTATTAGTCAAGTTGAATTCAACCCCTTTCCTCCCTTTCCCAACATTCTTCTATAGGAAGTCATTTTGGAATCAGCAAGAGCAAGCCCAGTTTGCATCCTGTTTGCCAGAGTATTTCCCTCTGGTTTCAATTTGCTGCTCTAAAGTAATTCTTAGGTATGGGTGCTGTACTGAACCTGCCATGTCACATTTTGTTGCCCATAATTTCTTCTAAGATAACAGCTGCAAAGAAGCTGTGTTTCTTGTGGTCCCTCTTGATTTACTGCTCCTTAATCTGATGTTTCAAATTAAGCATTCATTTGAACCTTAAAAGTCTTTTAAGACATGTTCAGCTGCTTTGTAATTGGCATCTTTTTTTTCTTAAGTTTTTATACTTGGTGGTTATGAAATAATTGAATAATATATTATGTCTGTTTATAATAAAGATAAATATGTTATCAAAGATCCATTTCTCACTGTACATATGTATATTCTGTATCCTTACTTGTTCTCAAAATACCTTCTGCAGCTACTTTAGTCTATCAGTAAACCATTAAGGAAGGGCTACGTGAGGCATATGCCAGGGCTCACGTTAGACATCTTCTGCAGCAATAATGTGGCTACTGATTAGTGGGTGAACTGGGGTATCTGTGCAAATCTCTGTGGGTCCTTGGGAATGCTGAGCAGCACTCTTAAACTGGGGAAAAGTAGAGAGTGGTTAAAACTGACAGCAACTGTGAGAAATGCACATCTTTCCTGGTAAATTCTTTTCAAACAGCAGGAACAGGATGTGGAGGGCATGATTTTCCTTTTTCCTTGGTATGAACATATCAAGTTTTTCTTTTATGACTTAAGTAATCAAAGTTTGACTGCTATCCTTCCTGTCCTCTAATAAGACTATCTTCACTAAATGTAGATCAGTCACCATCATCTTGATTTATTCTTTTGCCCAAGATGAGGATGAAATTCTTCACACAGGTGATTTGAGGAAACTTTTTTGGTACCGTGGAAACCTTTTCAGATTAAAGCCCATGCTGCAGTATTCATGTAAATATAATGAAAGGGCCAGGTTTATTGATTGGATAGATTGTCTTCCTACCTTTCCCTCTGATCTGGTAAAAGTAATTCAATTTTCAGTGTCACACAAACCAAAAGATATCTTTTTGGCTATTCTAGAAGATTGTCAAAGAAAAGGGTGATTTGGCAGTTGAGTGTTACTTACAAAATTTGGTCTCAGTCGCACATGGTTAGCCATTTTTACTAATGGATATATCTGTGACAGACACGTTGTGATTATGCATTCCACAAGCTCTAGTGCACTGAGCCTTGCAGCAGCCCTGGGGGAGGAGGTCAGAAGAGTTGTCCTTATTCTTGCAAGGATAATGGAGGCTGCGGCAGACTAAAGGCAATTTGTCACAAAACACTTCTTTATTTCCTAACAGTGCAGAAAGTATTGCACAGTGCTACAAAGTTCACTCTCCCTCCTTCTAGTCAGGTGAGCAAGCATGTGAAGAGGGCATTCGGAAGAAAGAAGGAAGGAAAATGGGCTACCTTCTTAGTCTCAGAAAGCTCTTACTGCGCTGCGGAGCTCAAACTCTCTATCGCTATCTCACCCTAGAGCTGACAGTGAGTTCAGCCTTTAAGGCAGCCTGGAGAATATTGTATCTGAATACCATATAGGGGCTGCAGCAGTATTTTGTTGAAATAAACACCTGGAATGGTTTGAGCCTGCTCTTTCCTTTTTTCCTATGTACAAGCAAGATTCCTTCTGATGACCTGTTGAAGACTTTGCTGAGTGTGGAATTCATGTCAATGAAATGATTGGATTTGAGGAACTTGGCTCAATTTTGGGAAGAACTGTGATATGATGGGCTGAAATAATATTGTAATTTATTTTGGGTTCTATTGGTATCATTTTGTCTGGCCTAAGCTTTTGCATACATTGAAATATAGTCTGTAATACCCATTTGTATGAGACAGTTACACAAATGTGATCTGTGGGAACTTACCCAGAGATTTTACACGCATACGGCTGCCAAATCTTAAGCTTGCAAAATTTTGGGATGTTGGACTTGGGCACGAAGATTTGACATCTGATCCTGCTTATACTGCCATGTCTGAGTGGCTGTTGAATTTTCCTGGGATGTTTAGGGGACTGGCTTGACAATGCCTTGAAAATTTTATAGTGAAAGGGCTTTTCTGGAGGATAGGTGTATAAAGAACCAGTAGGAAGATTATGGTCATTCACAGATGAAAAAGAAAGAAGAAACCCCAGTCAAGTTGATGTGGGACTGATAGAAACTTCACTGGCTCCTAGAGTGTCAGGATGCAAACTTGCATTCTTTTTGACCACAAAGCCTAGCAGAACTCTCAAGAACCAGAGCCCAGACACTCAAAAGATGTGTACTTTAGAAAAGCATGATTTGTAACTTTGTAATTCCTTAGGAAAATTAAAGGTCCATTTCTCTTGTACAAAGAATACATGCTCCTTAAATAGGACTTCCTTGCAGAAGCACCATCTTGTCACTCTTCCCCTCTCAGAGGCAAATAACTTCTACTCACAGGATCTGAATGAGATGCTGTATAGGAAAGTGAGGCTATGCTGATGGTGCTAATAAGTAGAGAGAAAAGCCCCTTATGTCCTGTTCCCACCTCCTGCCTTCTGCTAAATCCACAAAGGACTAGAGCTGCTCTGTAGTTTATTATTCCCATATAGGCTGTTTCTGAGGTACTGGTAGCCAACAGGAGAAAGGATGTAAGATTGACAAGACAATCACAAGTCGTATGGCTGCAAAAATTCATTTCTGTAGTTCTGAGGAGAGCATGTTCAGTTCAGATGTATGGTAACCACATATTATCATACAAGATAGAGGCTATAGCACAGGAAATAAGATGTGTGAAAGGAGAAGCTGTCAAGTGGTTTAGAAATGAAAGAAACTCTTTCAAAGCACAATGCATGATCCTAGCAAAACTGTTGAATTCGGTAATGGTGTGTAAGGAAATGAGCTTTTTACCTACAGTATTTTAAAATGCATGCTTTTTGAAAACACCACCCTGTGATTTAAAAAAGGAAAGCTATAATGAGATCCAGCTTCTTGTGAGTTTATGGTAATTTTGTGCCTTTTACTGGTTATACTATTTATATGGTCCTATTACTGTAGCCTGACTTCCAACTTCTAATATAGTTATCCTCCCAGGATTCCTCTTTGTGGTGAGGAAGTACAATAATCCCCACTTTACAAATGGGGAACCATAGCAAAAGAGAGGCTTAGCGCCTGGCCTGAGGTCATACAGGCAGCCCATTATGGAGCAGGGAATTCAACCCGGACTCCCAAACTGCAGACAAATGCTCCAGCCCCTGGGCTCTCCTTTTGCTCCTATTTTTTAAAGAGTTTGGAAGATTCTATCCAGATTTCAGAGATGGTTCAAAGGTTAGCAGGGGCTGTCTGGTTAAAATAACAGAGCAGCCGGACCAAGTGAAAATGTGCTGCTTAGGTGTAGAGTTGCAATCTCGGTGAGAAGAATAAAGCTTTTTCAACTGGCAGCCCTGATCTCCTCTCATTTGTGCTCGTGCTTTCTCGCATGCAGATGCTCTCTCTGCCTCTCCTTTTTCTTCTGCCTCGGAGGAAGGACTTGGTAAAAGGAAAATAATATAATTAAATGATTATGTAGGAAGAGGGTAAGTGTTTACTTATATAAAATGTGTGATTGAGGGGAAACTATAAGGTGGATACTTCACTGTTTACTTTTTGGGATTTATTTCGGTGAGCATGGCATTGAGTGCTAGAGATCTGCTCTTGGTAGAAGATGCTTGAAACACATTTGTCTGCTTTGGTATTAGAAAGATTAGAGGGTACACTGTGAGAATTTGTAAGGATTTATGTGGTTTTTAGAAAGGATTAAGAATTTAAAAAATCCAGATTAGAAATGCTGTCTAACCACATCAGCCCTGCAAGCCAGCATGGTGGCTTTCTTTTATGTTTAATACCATACTGTTTGTGTTGCAACTTCAGCTGCAGTTAGTTTTGCTTAACAATTGTAGTCTAGGTGTGCACAGCAAGTGAAATGAAGTGTTATCAGCTCATGCGGTATCCTTAAAATCTTTTTCAGTAGCAAGCTTGCCAATACCTAGGAAAAAGATTTTAGTAATAGGGTCATTGTAGGAAGTTGCTTTTTAAAAAAAAACAAAACAAAACAAAAACAAAAACAAAAAACACACAGATATCCATATGTTATTTATTCATTCTTTCCTCCTCCTATAAAATGTTAAACTTTGGCAAGATTTATTCTCTTTAATATAATTTCCTTAAGGTATTCAGGGATAGTAGTTCCATAGGAACATGAAAGGGCATAACATGGAAATATTTATTTGCTTGAGGCACAGTTGTTAGATATTCTCTAAGCTGAAAAAAAAGATTTTGTAATTAGTTACTAGAAGCATTTTCAGCCTTCATAGCTAATTAAAGCCAGACTGTTAAATGGGGATGTTTAGGAGCTTATACTGCTGGAAAACTACTTTTGCTGATTTGAGCTAATAATCATAGGTTAATTCAATCCCTTCTAGACACTTTATTTAGAAAAGCATAAATCCATACAAGATGTCCTTATGGAAAAGACTAGCTATTACTTTATTTCATACTTTACCACTATAACATTAAGCATCAACTTGTTCGTAACTTTTGACATGTTGCCAACATGCAATAAAAATGTAATTTGACAAGTAAGAATGACTATTTTAGAAATTTAGTGGGTTTTTTTGTTTTGTTTTGTTTTCCCCCCCCCTCTCTCCTTGTTGTTTCCCTGCCCGTGACATTTTCTGTATGGCTAAATTCAACAACCAGAGTTGTAAGTGGAAAGATGATATTATCAGTGTTCAGCTCAGTTTTCTCATCAGAGAATCTTTCATAACTGGAGAACTTTGCATCCAAAGCAGCCTGGATGCTGCCCCAGCCCAACGCTGCTGGGAGGATGAGCCTATAGATATAGTACATTTTGCAGGCATGTGCTCTGGCTCTATTACATGTACTCTGTGGGTCTACTCTTGCAGCCTGTCTGCTGTTGTGGCTTCCACACGTGAAGAGGTCTTACACCTAGCAAGAGTTTAATTAGCAGTGTATTGCATCTAAGGAGTGATGGACATTGTATTTCTACAGAATAGTATTGCAGGCAATTGTAACACATAGCATCTTCATTATTTATTCATTTATTTATCAGCCAGTATCATCATATTTACCAGTGGAGTTGCATCTGATTTACACGAGTTAACATCAAGTTTGAATTGGATTTAGTCTTT
>VZSV01000018.1:9063017-9115562 GCA_013398735.1 Nothocercus julius | reverse complement strand
TTCTTTTTTTCTCGCTTTAGGGAAGGTCAGTTATGTGTGTCTGAACTCTGCAAAGCTGACACAGATGTGTGTGGAAGGAGAGGTTTTGTCCTTGGCTTCTTATGGTACCTTATGGCATTCTTATAATCTTAAATGGATTATAATGTGTTCATCTATATTATAGCTGACACATTGTTGTTGCTATTACAAGTTTTATTGCGGGCTTATATTGGCAGGCTGACTTGATGGTTTCACAGAGTTTCACAGCTACAGAGGCATCACAAGTCTATAGGCCTTTTATAGGCTATGGAAAGATATACCTTAGCAGGCAAGAAAAATGTGTGGGAAACAAAAAGTCAAGATTGAGTAGTCAGTTGAGCATGTTGCAAAAACTGAAGATCATCTCTGGAAAGGAGAAATTTAAGGAAGATTGGAGAAAAAGCAGAGAGAAAAAAAAAAGGTAATGGGAAATACAAATTAAAATAGGATTAAGGTTAATCTAGAACAGATAAGTAGACACATATCACATTAATCATAATATTAACATATCATAAAAATGACAAAAGATCACAGTTGGTATTTATAGCAATTAAAAAAATAGAAAAATTTTAAAATGTTTATTCTTAATCTGTAAAGAAAAAATTAACAAAAAATCACTGACAGACGTGGTCTTGGTAGGCATCCATTCACAGCTGTGAGCTGGATGAAAGTCTGCAAGATAAGCTGCAGTGTTACCTTAGTGGAGAACAGAAATGGGAGTTCTGTCCTCAATGAAAGAATGTTTAGTTAAAAAAATAGTTCTGTCATACATTTCAGACAAATACTTGTTCATACCAGTGGTATCTTGGAAGGGTTTGCCTTCCAAACCACAGCTTCTGGTAAATACGTACTGTGAAGCAGAAAGCTTTTTGTGGCTCCAGCGTCTTAGAACAGAACGGTCTCTGGAGGTGGCTCTTTCTGTTGACTGTGAAGAAGCAAGGGCTACTAGTTCAGCTAGGCTACTAACTTCCAGGAGAGCAGTTTTGCTTTGACTCTCTTTCTGATAAATTTAGAGAATGTGTTTCCTGACATAGGCACAGTGTACTTGCAGAGAGATGGAGCATATCAGAAGTGCGATATGGAAATACTGTGATCTGTTACTGGGTTTTCAGAAACACGTCTATGACTCTAGAATAGACAGACAAGATGAAGCCACCAGCCTTGGTTCTGGGTTAATTCCTCTGGAGTTGGCTCTGAGCTTCCAGATACCTTTCCTTGGAGACAGTTAGGATGATCAGTTGGGATGGGCTCTTGGAGAGCAATGATATGCTAGAATATTTGACCTTTCTATACTACCTTGAAGAAGCTTTTTCAAAATGTTTCTGAATACAGTTAACTCCAATCTACAACAGCCAGCAAAGCCATTTAAAGTGGAAAGAACAGCTAAATCATTCTTCCATCCAGATAACTCCTACCTGTCACCGCTCTTGAATGCGCCTGCTAAAATACTGTAGCTGACGGTGATTAGAGAAAAATGTGGCTGTCTTTGTTGCTATTCCAACTTGTTTATTTTGTGGTTATGATGGTATTTCATATATTTTGTGTCCCTGTTTTCTGTGGCAACAGGGGACTTTTCTGTAGCAGCAGAAAAAATTGAGGTGTAACAATAATGTGCAAAAGTTTATTTTAAAAATGCTACTTCATTTTTCAGGAGTGTTACTGGAGTGTGACTCCCCATTAGCGCTTGGCCAGCTGCACATGCAGCCCTGCACAGCTGCTGTTGGCTTTCCCAGCAGCTCATTCCTTCCTGCTTGTGTGGGGAACGCGTGAGGAAGGCATGTTCCATAGGTAGCAACACGATTGGAAGGCCCTTTTCTTACCAGGCCTAACACATAAGGTGTTCACCCAAGCTCAGCTCCGGTGGGACAGGGCCACCTAACAAGCACACACGTGCAGCGTGACCCCAGGAGTGAAGGGGAACATTGTCTAGGTGAGCTGAGATGCCTGGGAATGGCTGGAGCTTCCAGACAGCAACAGGAAGGCAATGCTGTAATGGTGCAGCATGTCACCTACCCCTTGGCTAGGAAGGGGAAGGTGGAACCCAGACATGCAGTGCCTCTCTTTACCATGATGGCTGTTCCTTCTCTGTTCTCCAAACTCTGCAGCCTTTTCAGGAACAGCTATTACTCGTATAGGTGGATGAGTCTGGAGTAGTGTGGCCCCTGTTTCATTAATATATATATATATTTTTCTTAAGTTGAAGCATTACCATTGATGAAAGCATTATTTATTGTAACTTTTTGCAAAAGCAGATGAATAAATATGTAGTCCATCATGGGTTGGTGTATATGGCAGAAGACTACAACCTGCAAGCAAAGTTCTCTTCACGGGTTCCCCATGATTGGTTGGCCAAGCATTTCTCCCCTTTATTCTCTGCTAAGCTTGTCTATCAAATAGACATTTTAGAGTAGGGCTTCTATTTTATGTAAGTTATTCAAGTAACTGGCAGGGTAAGCTACTACTTTTTTTTAATGTTTTTTCTTTTAATTTTTGCTTTCAGTTGACAAAAATAGAATGTCGAGCAGAGGAGTTGTTTCTGAACAGTTTTTTTGTAGCGTTACGAAATTTGGTCTTTCTGCTATTTTCCTGGTCTGTGTACTGTAGAAAGAGCAGCACTAAGCAAGGGAGTTGGAGTTTCTGCAAAAGTGCCTGTTAATGTACTAAGAGTGCTGTGTTTGGGAGGGAGATATCCAGATATTACTTAAGATCTTCAAAGTGTGGTATGAAAAATCAGATTTTCCACATTCCCACTTGCAACTTAAATCCAGTGCAAACAGAGGCCTCTATTTCACAAGTACTTGATTAACCCTGGCTCTGCTTTTGAGACTTACTGATTTTGGTGTGTTCCATGCCAGGAAAATGAAAGTCACGTTGCAAAAATATCTTCCTGAAGTAAGTTATTACAGTTTAATGCAGTTGTAAAGGATGGCTTTTTGGTTAAGGCACTAGTCTGGGACTTGAGAGTTCAATCTGAGTTCAGTTCAAGCTTGTGACCCTGTCTGCAACTGTAGGTACGCCACGCAGTCTTTCCTGGTCATGGTTCCCCACCCAGAAAATGGCATTTCTTACTTTATAGAGTGATCTATCTTCAATCTGATTCTTAGTTGCAACTCTAATATAGGCAATTAATTACTCTAAGTTCTATAACACAGTTGTGTGTCTCTCTTTACAGTTCACATCATGGGGGATGTGAAACTGGTGACATCAACTCGAGTTTCCAAAACCTCCCTGACACTCAGTCCCACTGTGCCAGCAGAAGCGCCTGCATTTACCCTTCCTCCTCGGAATATCCGAGTGCAGCTGGGAGCAACCGCCAGATTTGAGGGGAAGGTAAGAAATGAGAATGATGAAGAGCTTGTCCGCTTGTTCTTGTCCCTTCCCGAAGCTGCATAGTTGGCTGCAGAAATAGTGAAATTTCTAATTGCATCCGTATTAAGGACCTTTGCTCCAGAAGAGCGCACCAGTTTTTCCTCTCCTGCCGGGCAGTAAGAGGAGGCAGGAACATTACGGTCAGCTTATGAGCAGTGGAGAAATGAATGCTCTGCTAGGTGTAACCTAGATGAGCATGCCAGGCACTGTGCCTAGTGTCAGGGGAAAACTGCCTCCAGACCTGGATCTAATCAGAAAGGGTACATATTTATCTGCTGTATATTCATTTCCCCGACTCCCAAAGCTGCCCCTTTAGAGAGCTTCATAGGTAACAAAAGTGACTGCATTGTAGTATGTGCTTCCTAGTACTCAAACTAGGAATCTGCAAAGAGAGAAGCTGGTGAAAATTTATTTAACTGCACCACTGCAATATGTGTAGTTAACTGGAAGCAGAAGGAGTGTTTTCAGAGGAAAAACTGTTTTCATCAAGCAAACATATTAAAAGAACAGGGATAAAGTGTGGTGGTGAGGGAACCCCAGGTTCTTCCCTTCCCCTCATTTGGGACACTGAATTGTCCTTATTAGGATTTGTATTTCCATTGTGCTTCAATCCAGTATCATTTCTTTCTTGTTCTGCTTGTGTGCTGACAGCTGTATCATCTAGCTGACTGCAGTCTGAGTCTTTGAAGTGGTGGGATTTATTGGACAGAGGCAGGAAACTGCAACTTTGCTGTAGCAAATGCAAAGGCTAAAAGGAATTTGGGAAATTCATAACTTTGAAAGCTCTCACATAAACAGAGAGCCTGTAGGGGGCATCTGATATTTGTCTTATTTTTTTGTTTATGCAAGATCAGAGTAGAAACTGGAATTTTTCAAAGGAAGCTGTGCAGAAAAATGATTTTTGAAGTGTATCAATTTTTAAGTGAAAAAAGAACAAAAAGTAGTTCTCAGACTGAATTTCTTTGAGGAAAAGTTGGCATTTTTCATAGAATTCCATTATTTTACATTATTTGAAAACGTTGAAAAAAACATACTGCTCTTGTAGGTGCACCTATGTATGGAGTATCCTAATTCTAACTGGTTCTTCCAGACAATTCTACACCAGGCAATAATAGTAACGTGAAGTCAAAGATGAAGCATGTGGTGTAGCTGTATTTGATTGCTTTCTCCCTTCTCCTAATTCAAAGCTTGATACTTTCATTTTTCGGTGCATCCTGCAGGCTTTTTATTATTAGTCAAAAGTAGCAACTATAAACTCTAGTTACCTTTAAGTTAGAGTTTGATCACTGTTTTGGTTGGAGAGGTGTTGTTTATTTGTTTTTTTTTCTTTTGGCTTTAAAGTATTAATCCTTCTGGGTTTGATATACCTGCTTCTTATCATTGCCTTGAATCCTGGATGGTTAAAGTCTAAGGGTTCATTCCAGCAGCTTGGATAAGTCTGAGTACATACTGAGTAGAAGTGACAGGCTTAACAAACTCCTTGAAGGAACTGAGTTTTGACTGAGGTCTTGACTTGAACATATTTGAAAATTTAAATTCCAGTTCTGCCCATTTGGTGTTTGAGCATGGCTGAATCCCTTAATTTTCCATAAAGTGGGAATTATAATACACTGACCACATGCATGTCATGTAGATGAAGTAGCCCTTTATTGCTTCAAGTGCTTTTTAAGTGCTAGGCCTTGAGACCGCAGCTTTGCTGAAATGCATGCGAGATCTGTAATTACTTTGTGGGCAGCAGCACGGGTTATGTTATGTTCCACTGCTTGGCAAACTGGGATTAGACAATTACAGCCCCTGCCTTTGGCATTTCAACCTCTTGCTGCGCATGGGGTATTAACTGATTTTTGCTCAGCGCAACTTGCTGCCCTGGGGAGCTTCTTTTTGCCTCTCAGTGAACACCTTGTGCTCTGGAAACTGAGTTTCATAATGAGCATACTACTTAAAACTGTCTGGGTGATGAGTTATTTGTAAAGTAATGTGGCTGGGGACCTTGTTTTTGGTTCTGTTGTTCACAGCTGGGTTCATATTACCATTTTGCTTGTGCTCCTATTTTGGTTACATGACAGGGTGAGGGGACACAGGCTGGAAGAACACTGCCACTCCGTAACTGCAATCTGATGAGACTGCAGTCTACTTAGCTCATATCATCTGGTTTCATCTTTAGCTTCTAGGACGATGCTGCGTTTTCTATTGCTTAACCATTCCAGAGGTCTAGTAGAAGAGTATTTACTAAGATTTAGTGACAGTGACAGCTACTGAACATACTTAGTTTTTTCTGTGCTGGGAAATAGGCTACAGATGTTATGAAAGATTGTTGCTGATAGTCTATCACACAGTGTGTAGGTATTAGACTAGGATTAAGCTAAAGAAAAATAAAAGTTTTAAAAATGGCTAGACAGGAGATTTTCTTCAAAGAGTTCTTCTACAGTGGCATTATCTTATCGGAAAGAACAAACATTTCGAGAATCTAGGACAGGATATAAATCTGATACTGTGACGATCCTGCACTCTCATTAAGTGAACAAGGAAGCGAGAACCGCAAAGTCAAACTTTGCCTTTCTTTCCAACAGTATGTAGGAGTAGTTGTGTGAAATGTCAATTGAAGATGAAAGACAGTGCATAAACTGAAGATATTGCCTATAAGTGTAGGAAATCTGAGGTAGAAGGGAACTGTAATTCCTGTTAACAAGAATTCTCTTAGGTCTTCCACTACCACCCTGGTTTTCTTACCAACAGTTCTACAAATTTATCCATGTGTGACTGCAGACCTCAGTTTTCCAGTGTGACCTCGAGTAGAAATGTAATTTCTCATATTTCATGCATACAAGCACGATTTGGGCCTGAAGCTCGGTTCAAGAGGTGAAACCCCTTAGTTGAGCAAAGGCAAAGTTACCTTCCCCAGGTGTTCTCTCTCTGCAGCACAAGCACCTCAGTTGTTCACCAGGCAGTTGCTGAGTGGATTTTTACAGAAGCCTTCCTAAATTACTGTGAAACAGTGTGTTGTGGATAGCTAGTTTGTTAGGAGTTGACTGATGAACTGGTCTTCATTGCAGAGCACCTGGGGTGAACAACTCAGGGCAGTAATTGCCTGCTTTGTGCTAGGTCATTCTTGCTTGTCAGAGCCTTTAAGATACTCCTGGAAAAAAAAGCAGCCCAAATAATGTTACCAGGCTTTGTTTTAAGCTCTTTGCTTGTCTGCTATATTAGTCATTGTAATACATAATTTAAAATGTATCAGAGCTTTACTCCAGTGAACTGTGATTGCATATCTTTTGAATGCATCACCAGATTTCCTAACTTTCACAGGCACAGTATTGAATCTTGATTCCTTTCTTTGCACTAAATGCTGTAGGGTTTCTGTGGCAAGTGTTGCACAGAAGGACAGAGAAATCCTTTCTGGCCGTAACACCTAAGTAACTATCTATAAATTATCAGACAAGGTCATATTTTGATCTCAGTGATACCACTTAAAATCAAATTAGATTCTTGACCTTACTTTGAGTGACCCCAAATTTAATTTTCTGCAGCAGTGCAGGATACTTTAATTACAGCACTGAACACGATAGCATTGCTGACCAATAAGTGTAAGAACCTTAACTACGTTTCTAGCTTAGAAAAAAAATAATTTCAGCCTGTCCCACTACTGTTCTATAGCAAAAGTTCAAAATCGGTATTTACGTAAATAATGTAGTTTTCCATACAGTCAAATCAAACAAAGGTTCCCCCGATTTGCATGGTTTTGTGCCAGCCTGATTTCTTAGGATCCTGTCCAGGACATGTTCAGGACCTGTATCCTGATTTCTTAGTATTCTGGTCTCCCCAAGACTATGGACTCAGAGACCCAAGATGGCCTGTGTATATCTCAAATGTTTTTGTGAAGACTTCTTTCCATCTAGGAATTACATTTCTTAATATTGGACTATTTTAGCCAGCTCTATGTTCGCACTCCACTGTAAAACTCAGCAACTATTTAAATATTGCCATGATTCCTTTCTGATCTTCCTACACCTACAGCTTGAGTGTTGCCGTCAGCCTGAGTTGGCCTGTGATAGTGTTCAGGCTTAGGTTCTGCTTTTCCTGGGCTTTCTGAGTCTTTCCATGTTTGTTTTAAGACAGCAAGCTAGTCCTGCAGTTCTCTGTTCTGTGTTCAGAGACATTGACAGGTTCTTTCATGATTCTCTGGGAAAATCTCAGAAAGCAGCCCGTTTTCTGCACCAGAATAAACCACTGGGGCCCCAAAGTCCTGGGGGTCTGTGTAGGTGAACAGAGGAGCAGTAAGGCCTGACCGCAGGAGGGCTGTGCTCTCCTGAGTGTCAGCATAAGGTGTCAGCAAATGTTAGTGCTCAGATCCTGCTTTCCCAGGTCCACGTTAACTTTTGTATGGGAGGGTACTTTGAGACACAGAGAGGTTAAGAGATTTGTTTAAGTTCCCACAGCAAACTGATAGAAAAGCCAAGAACAGAAATCAGACTCTGCTGTTCTGTAACCACTGAACCATATTCTGTTGATCATTTCCTCCTTATTTTAAGCTTTGGCTTCTGAGACCAGTAAAGCTGTCTGCTGCAGGCTTGCTGCTTTAAACAGAAAGGGTGACTGCCCACAATAGTCATTTTTGGTTGATAGCTGTGTGATTAGCTGCCCGCACGTAGCTCAGCTGATCTTAAATAGCAGTAGGCTGGTTGCATCAGAAGCATGGTGTGAATATTTCTGAATACATCAAGCATTAAAAAATGGACAAGTTCAAAGAACACCAGTTTCCACAGAACCTTTCTTCAGAGTTATATTAACCTCTGCATTTGATTACTGCAAGCAGTTAGCTAAACCTGCTTTGGCTGCATAAGTATATAATTTTTGAGGGTAATATTGGTGGTCATTAATTTTATGAGTGTAAAGAATACTTGTACTAGAGCTTGGCTTGAGAAGAACAGCCAAATGTCATGCTACGGACCACAGACTGATTGCCTAGGGGGTTAGGAAAGAATTTTTTCTTCTTGGATGAAGCACTGCGCAGTTGGCAACTGCGCATTATGTTTTTTTCTGCTTCATGCAAACCTTCATGTATGGTCTGTTGCCAGAACCGAGATATCAAACTACTAAATCTAGTCCGGTCTTCTAATCTTAGCGAGCTATGTTTCATGCAAGTCATGAACAGTCGTGTGTAGTTCAAGCAGAGCTTGAGTAGGTGTTGGTTTTAGCAGTTTGATGTTTTTCCTCTTAAATAGTTACTGTTCTGTTTTCCCTTTCAAGTAATGGGTGGTGAATTAGATGGTAAATTTTAAGGTAAACCAGGTAAGTGTCAAATCCTGGTTCTAGCTAATGTGCTTTCTAATTCTTCTGCCTCCTGATATTGCAACATCCTCTTTCTTGAATTTCTTTTTTTTTTTTTTTCTTTTTTTTTCCTCTCACAGTAAGCCCAGTGACATATTTGAACTTGCTAGTTTGAGCTGCTTGTGCTGCTGGGGGTTGTGCAGATACTGCTTGATATACATTGCCTGAAAAAGTAAGCTGCGGTCAGGTGGGAAGAAATAGGAAGGAACAGGGAAGTTGACTTCCCTGTTTTGTGATAGAGACCAATTTGTGTGGTGTGTTAAGAAATAAAGGGTAGGGAAGAAGTGTTAAAAGGGAGAGGTGCTGAAAGGGGAAAACAATCAGAGCATTTTAAAATTGCAATCTACCGGAACAGAAAAACTGTTTCTTTCTGCTGCTGTACCATCATTAAGTGGCAAAGCCTGTATCATCATCTTTGCTTTGGACTTAGGGCAGCAATGTGTGCTCCAAGCATCACTTGGAAGCACTTCAGATGCACGCCCCAATTATGCTGTCTGTCTAGATTTGAGATGCAGGATCTGAAATGAGAGGAGCCCAGATAATGACAGAGGATGAGGACATGGCACAAAATCCTTTGCTGTTGGCTTGACCTCTCACTGTTAGAAAATGTACTGCTCAGCTAATTGCATGATGCTGACAGTGGTTTGAGATCTGTATTTCCTGGGAGGATGACTGCTCTGGACCCCATGAGGAAAACATTCGGAAATATCTGTGTTTTCATGGGAGGCAATTGTGTGGTGAAGGTGGCACAGGGTGAGAGTCAGTGGGAAGAGCTGTGCTGAATCTTTAAAACTGCCATGTAATGCAATACTCTAAGAAGCCAGATACAAAACATTGGAGCATCTTTCTTTTTAAAGAGGAATGGATGACAAAGACCCTTCACTTCACCAGGTGACACATGCATCCATGTGTTGGCACCCTTTTTCAATTTCCTGTGCAATGTATAGCCTGCAGGGAAAAAAACACACCAGTAGGAGTGGCTGCTCAAAAAACTTTAGAGTTTGGATGGGAGTGCTGTGTGTGATGTGTTGTGCCTCTGTGTTGTGGCTGTGTTTTGCCTCCACTCAGCTGTTCCCGTATCACCTGTGGCCACCATGATGATGCTCGGGACTTTCCAGGTGGAAGTACAGGAGGGTGCTCTGTGTGGCATGGTGCAAGGTGCGCAGCAGCTCCCAAAAGCTCTGACCTCAGTGCATTGTCCCCTGCAACTGATCTGAGCACGCACTGCAGCATGGCCAGGAATTTCAGGAGGTTTGGCTAGATCTTTTACAGAGTGGCTCTGATCTGCTAGACATTCAGAAATCCCAGACGATACTAAAAATCTTCAAATTCCAACCAGATAAAATTTCTAAGCAGAAAAGAAGCCATGACTGAGGAAGACTGGACATACAATATGCCTACTCTTAATCACAGTTATTCAAGGTTAATTGTTTATATTATTGAGCCTGTCCTCAGTAACCCACCCACCCTCAAACTGCGGGAGAAATACTCTGTTTGCCACTATTATGTTTATTATTGTGTTTGTTTTCAGTCTCCTTTCCCATTTAGTTTGCATATAAACAGCTGGAGCAGAGCCTCTCTGCTGCCGTGTACAAAGCCAGGCAGAATGGCTCCCTGCTCTTGGTTGATTTGAGAATTACTGAAATAATTAACTTCAAAAAAAAGATTTTTTTTTCTTTTTTTTTTTTAACAATCATAGTCATACTATGGTTAGACCTTTTAAGGACCATTCAACTAATGTAAAAATGGAGTTAATGAGAATCTCTGATTTTTGTACGGTATCTATCCAAGCTGGTGGTGTTTTCATAGAATCACAGAATGGTTGAGGTTGGAAGGGACCTCTAGAGATCACCTGGTCAACCCCGCTGCTCAACCAGGGGTTTTAACTCAAGCCGGAACATAACATTTGTGCTCCTCTTGGCCACCTCTTTCTCTTTCTTTCTTTATTTTTTTTTCTTTGAGTTTCCAATTATTCAATAGTTTCAGCTTTTGAGAAGGAAGCGGTTAAAATCGCATGGGAAACTTGACAATTTAAAATCTTTGTGATTTAACTGCATCTACCTGCCCCTGATTTGAGGGCAATGACCAAAAAGCTTTGGATTCTGGAGAAGTTATATTTTGTGATCACCCAATACTGTGATGTATTATCATCAAGCATGACTAGGTATCAGCTGAAGTTGTCATCCGTGTCCTGCCATTAGGGTTGATTTTGTAGGCAATAATTTTCTTTGTTAGGGATTTCTGGACCTGCTGTTTTCCATAATCCTCAAATATAAATCAAAGAGAAATTTCTTGAATTATGTTTTGAAAGATTTGCAAGGGATATAAAATACTTGTGATGTAAAGGAGGTTCAGTCTTTTACAGAAGTAGTGCTGAAATAAGAGTAATCATAAAGCCTGCAATGTAGGGAAGAGAGGATAAAAATGTAGAAAAAAGGAATAAAAGAAAATAGAGATACACCGAAGAGAGAGAGTTAATCGAGATAGCTTAAAATCGAGATAGCTTAAAAAATATTATGTGCAGAAATTGCGATTGGGTAAGTCAGGGTGGAAGTGGTCAGTATAATTTTTCTTGTTTTTCTTTTTACTTGTTTCATGAGAGTTAATCATAAATCTCGGAAATTTCAACAAAGTCTAATTATTCTTCAATTCTGCCTCTAATTTGAAAAAATATCATCATCTTTTTGGGCCATTTTCCCTTCCTCTGGGCTAGTGCATAATTCTTTGTGGTGGCCAGTTCCACTGGCAGTCAAACTCATTGTGTAGCATTGGATTTTCTTCCTTAAGTAAAAGTTCTTAACAGCACACAAACTATGACTGCAGCTTGTCATTATGGTACCTAAAAATTGCTTATTTAGGGGAGTTGTGCATTGACAAAGGATTGAAGCTTGAAGTAGACCTGGTAACTGAAGTACTGGCATTTTCCTCCAGAGATATCCCTTGAGGGAAGAGGGTAGGGGAAAAAAAAGAAAAAAAGCTTTAAATTTTCTCTTTCTAGCTGACAAAAAAAGGTAGGGCTGAATACTTCTCATCAGAGTGTATATTTGACTAACTAGTAGTGTATTTGCTTTCTCAGATTGGAAAAGCTTCAGCTTTGTTCCAGTGTCTTGCATTGATCTGACTGATGTGGCCGCAAAGGTGAGGGAAGGGATCAGCACAACATGCAACCTTGGTAGCACGTTCAATGGCTAAGTGTGTGTCTCCTATGCTATAAATGTAGCTGTGAGAGTTTGCCTGAACAGAATTAAACTTTTTGATAAAATTCTGCTTTTGCTGTCTAGAAAATAGTTATTAATAGGCAGCAAACATGATTCATTTGAAATCTTTGCAGAAAAGGCCACATGTGGAGAAGGCTTATATTCACACTCGTCGTGATTCACTGCTCTTTGTTCAGCCCACACTCACTCTAGCATTAGACTCCATAGATAAAAATCTCTGCTCTTCCCATGTTACTTGGCTTAGTTCAGTCATGAATGGAGTAGGAAGTCTGGAAACATACTGGGCAACCCTCATCTCCCCACCCCCCCTGAAAGAAATAAACAGTAAAGAAACAGGCCACGTATTCCAATCCCTTCTCCCCCTCTGCTCCCTGGGCCTGTAAAGTCCTGATTTCCTGGCATTTAAGTGTTAACGCTGAATAGAAAATAACGTTTCTGTGAGTTGTGTACAACTCAACCCCTTCATGAAGGGGAGAAATTAGGCTATAAATCTAGTGTAGAGCAACCCAGTTTCCTAATTTGTCCTTCTAATTCTCAGTTTTCTTCCTTGAGAAGTGTTTTTCGTAAAAAAGGTGCTCTAGACTGATGAGATCCTATTGCCCACATATGCAGAACGGAGAACCTTGAGAGGAAGAAGAGTGAATCCCAGCTACTTTCTTTTTTCCATGGAGGAATTCATGGGGAAGAATTTACTGCTTCTGGAAGCAACATTTGTGGTGTTAAGTGGGAAATGAAGTGTTGTCCCGTTCTAGAAAGAAATGGAAATTTGTTGTTTATTTGTGGAAAGACAAAATCTATGTATTTTGACACCTGAAATACAGCCATTCTCTGGCTCCTGTCACACATGGCAAGATAAATGATCCTACTGTGGTAGTTCACCAGGGCAGCTGTGTGGGAGCCTACAATGCTGTATCTGAAGGTATCTAATGCTTAGGAGCTAACCATTTGATAAGAAGTAAGACAACTATCTGGAGTGGTGCTTGGTGAGGGGAAATCCTGCCATTGCTGTTGCTGTCAGAATTGCGTTTCAAAGCTCTTTGCACTAGGTATGAACCAGAAAATCAGGTTCTAGTCACTGGTTGTCCCTGAGATGAACAATCCAGTGCAAGTGACTTGAACTGCCTGCTTAGATATGCTGAATTTATTCTTCCATGAAACTTGAGAGCTCCTTTTCATTATATATGTTACATGACAGTCCCTTTCTTGTCTCCTGTGGTCAATAATCTGGTAGTTAGAGACAGAGATTCCTGAGATTATAGGAAACCTGCTGCTTGTGTTTTCAGACTAAAAGTTCAAAGCCACATTTTCAGCCTATTTGAAAACCTCACTGCCAAGTTACACTGGTTATGTTGGGAGGAAGGTTCTTTTTATGGTGCAGGAGGGAGTACATCCATTTACTCGGTGACTAAATTTCCCAGGACCATTTCTATATTTAAATTAAATAGTTACTGAAAATGGTGTTAGAGATCATCCTGGAATGTGGACCTCCAAAGTCCTTCCATGAATCTAACTCCAAGGCTTGTCCAAGGCCTGCCGGAAGTCAGTAGTTTCTTAACTCACAAGTTAGTAACCTGACCTCTAGGCTACCCTTTCTGCAGTAAGGATATACTGTAGTGAGATTCTTGATTTCTTGTGCATATTTTCTTCTAAAGGGTTTTAGGAATATGCAAACTCAGCATTAGTAAGTGAACACCTGGAAATGTTCCATTATCCTCCTTCCCTCGCCTCGCTCCCCAAAATCATCCAAGTCTTTCTGTGATGATGGGGATAGCTTTATTCTCTGCAAATCAGTGTGTGGATATAAACCTGCAGATAGAAAGAACAAAGCAACCCTTGTCTTCTGAAAATCCTTTGGCTAAGAGAAATGGATGTAACCTGGCCTAAATTCTAAGTCAAGTCAGCTTTGCATGTCTTAGTCACTTACATATGATCTTTGTAGTTCATATGCAAAATGAGGTGAAATGTGGAAATAAATTCCCTCATCAATCTTTCTGAATTTCTCTTTTCCACACCTTTCCATACTCCCATAGCAAATGTTGCTTTGTGAAGTACTTCTATTCATGATAATGTTGCTTTTGGTCACAGTGTATGGAGCATCATTTCATCCTTCTTTCATCAGCTCTGTGCTCTGTCTCTTGACTTATGTTGAGTTGTTTGGAAGAGTAATTTTCTTCTAGCTTCACAGTAGAGTGTCCACTTATAACTGTGTGGTCTGAGAGCCAGTCATTTTTCCCATGTGCACCCATAACACACAAGCAAGCCTACAAATACAGTGCTTTTATAATTTGTATTATTCTTGTCAAGGTCAAAGTATTACTGTGATGCACACCATTTTATAAATACTTTTTAAAACCATCTACTTTTTTTTACAGTAGTATCTGACATCTGATTTCTGAAGTAATTTTTATCACATTTCCCATACTCATCAGACTTAAGTGATGGAATTTTCCTAGAGATCGCATACTTTTGGTCAATTAAATAAAACTGAACTGCTGGGAACTCTACTAAACAAGACTGAATATGCTTAAGCTTGATTCTTCTGCCAATATAATTTCTGCTGTTCCTGTATAAAAGAATAACTCAGCAATTTTTCTCTGCCAGAGGACAAATATAAGTATTTCAAAACCAAGTTACGTTAAAAGTCGCGCCACTGACTTTAATAAATAAGCAATACAAATTACGATAAGATTAAAGAACTGTGGTGATTGGTATTGATTTTTGCTTGTTTTGTGGTAGCACTTAAACAGTCTAGTCCCCCTGGAGTCTTACTGTATGTTTGCTGATAGTTTTTAACACAAAAGCATAAAGTGTAGAGTTAGTTGGTCCCTCCTCTGATGACTTTCTTGGCCAAAACAACAGGGAAAAAATGATTGCTGCTACCCTCATTGATACTTGTGTGGGGTTCTTAGGCACAGATCGTCGTGGGGGTTTTTTTGGTTGTTTATTTTTTGTTTTTTTTTTTTATTTTTTTATTTTTTTTTTTGTACAAAATCACTTTAAAGTGTGTTGCTGGACTAGGAACCGAACTGCTGTCTTCCTGAAGTTCGGTTACCACCCACTCCCTTAAGTGTAATCCTGTCTATCTCTGAAAGCAGATGTCTCTGAAATAAATGATTTCTGCTTTTTGAAGAATAAGTTACGATTTCCAAACAGATGAAAATATCACCAATATCTTGATGAGCACCCTTGGTCTGAGAGCATCCCTTAATGAAAACAGAGTGACTGCATTAGGTCCCTAGTACCTTGATAGTTCCCTGTCCCTAGTACCCGGCCGTTCTAGTTTTTTTGCCTGTTGAGATGCAGTAATGCAGAGGTAGAGATGCAGAGGTAGGCAAAGATTTGTCTACTTGGGAGACTATTACATAGTCACAGAAAACATTTTGTTGGGTTTGTTCAGATCTTAACTAGGAGCGCTAGTGACTTCAGTTAAATGGAGCTCTACTGAAAGCACATGCAGAGTAAGCACTTTTGTCCACAACCTAAACAAATGTAGCTACTTCTGAGTACACGTGTGTGTTGCTCTTACTGAGATCACAGCAATTTCAGCTTTGAGCAAAAGCACTAGAAGGGAGAGGAAAGCCTGCAAAATTTCTCTTGAACTCAGGCTTTCTATAAATATTTATTCTGGGCAACTGAACTAGAAATTCATAGCCACATCAATTTATATTTTAGGATTTCAGTTAGTGCTTTGAGAGTTTTTGTTTTTTTTTTCTTTCAAGCAATTTTTACTTAGCCATTTATTTTTAAGGCAGCAATTTATATATTGTGTTGTATGATTTATCTTTGCTAAGCTGCCAAGTTTATGAACTAAGACTATAAAGCTTAACTTTATAAATTTTACAGATTCCTACAGGATAAAAACATTACTGAGGGATGCTGAGAATCAGTTAATGTTTTACAGCGGGTTTGAGTATAAAAGTCTTAATTACTTAATGCATAGAAGTAAGTTACACAGAATAAACAATGCAATAAGAAATGCTAAATGTTTAGGATGTCTAAAGTATTCTTAGCTTCCCACTCCAATACTGCATTTTATGTTCACATACACAACTGATGTTGTGTGTTCATATCAATTTCTTTTTTTTAATGAGACTTAAACCAAACAAGCAACATCGTGCACGGTGTTGTTGCCAGCCCTAGAAAGCAGGATTAGCAATGGGACAGTGCCACTAACTGAGAAGTGTTGCAGGCCCCCTGGGACATGGCCTTTGCCAGCAGCATTTGTGGCTCTCAGCAGACAGTCCTTATTGTAGTGAGATCTTGATTTCTTATGCACTTAACTCAGCAATGTCAAACAAAGCAATGTTTGCTACCAGAACTACTGAATTGCAGGAAATAAATCTTGTCTGGCTGGAGATTGATGGAGTACAGACATGTTCATTCGGAGTGAAGGGTTTCTGTTACCACCTTACAGCCCAGATGTGCATTGCTGCCCTCTGTTACAGCTTTCATGCCTACAAAGTCTGTCTTCCAGCAGCTGTGTTTTGAGTACAGAAAGAAATGATGTTCTTTTTTAAATAATTTTCCACAATAAGTCTCGCGCATGTAGGATGTGAATCTCTACAGATTCCTTGCCTGCAAGTAGCATGTACTGATACAGTGTTCCTAAAATAGCCTCCCTAAGCTAGGAAAGTATAAAGACACAAGCTATTCCAGTCAATGGCACTGTTTGTATAAGAGGATTGGGCCTCTAGCATTTGGAAACATGCCACATAAATTCACATCCCATCAAGATAACTTCATATTGGTAAAATTAAAAAAAAAAAATGTCGGAAGACTGAAAATAATGAAAGCTTAGTTTTTGCAAGTATCTTAACATTGACAATGTTTCTCTTGAGAAACACAAGAAAGATTGCATTGTCTTATTTAAAAAATGACTCCAGATTCAAAACCCAAATATTATTGTTATGAAGGGATCATTACTCTCTGCAAATAACCGGTGCTGTTCATTCTTTTTTTTGTGGTATCTGAGGAGTTTCTTGACCTGATCATGTCCCAGTCTCAAGTTGTGGTGTCGAGTTTGTCTGGATTCTGTGAGATAATAAAGCTAAATATTTATAATTTTCCTCCAAAGTAGGAACACTGATTGAACATATTGCTAATGACAAAGTGAAATCTTGGTGTTAATTTTGGTTTGTGTATGTTGGGAGGGGGGCGGGGAGGGGATACTTACTGCTTTTTGCACTTTGGTCTAAACTCATTCTTTCTCTGCCCTTCTGAGTTCTTACTAAATGAAGGATCTACGACTTATGATAAAGATATTCTCAAGTGTTAAAAACTGACATGTCTATAGAGGGAAGAGCAGAAACAGTTTCCGTAAAGTTCTGTTTTTCTTGTTTTAAACTGTTTTATGTTTGAGCCTTTACTCTAGGGCTGCCAAATAAAACTTTTGAACAGAAGTAGTGACAAAAACAGTAGCTCAGTGTCTGCTGTTGAAGTGGAAATGAGCGAACTGCTTTGGTTATTCTGACAACACTCAGAACACAGAGAAGCTCTGGTCTAACTTTTCAAAATCACATTTTCTGCAGCAGAGACTCATACAGTTCTGAAATGAGCTGATCCTATTGGGAAACTTCTGGCATCTCCCTGACGGAGAGTTAAAGCAGTTGCATCATTTGGTACCATTTGGTGGAGATTGTGGTTCAGAATAACCAAAGATGGGAGAGAATGAGGGATGGAGTCAGATGTTTTAGATGGTCCCTGGGTACCTGCAACAATTAGCAAGAGATCTTTCCATTCAGCAGCCACAGTTATTTCCTTCTGAATTCATTTACATTCCTAAAGCATAATCCTAAATGATCCATAGCCACACACATGGCTTGGCTATTTCTTTGCCTTTTTGGGATTTTAAACTATTCGAACTATTCAGCACCTCATAAAATTTAATACATTTTAAAAGGCCTTAGCACCAGTTCATCAATGAAGAATGGTCCCCTTTTGATATCCCACCCAAAATATGCAGCTCATTTTTTTTTGTTTGTTTGTTTTTTGTTTTTGTTTTGTGGGGTGATGGTAGTCCTGGGGTGTTCTGATTTTTGGAGGGTCTTTGAAGCAAGGAAGAGTCTCATTTAAACTGATGAGATTCACCCAAACAAAGGCTGCAATATTTATCTTCCTTGTCTTACTGAGAGCTCTTGTGCTGGCCTTCACAACCATTCTTAGCCTGTGCTGCAGGCTGTATTCTTCAAAGCTGTATTAAAGTATGAGGCTACTGAAACCTGTCAACTTAATAACTTACTATGTTCTACTGTGGTGTTGAGGGTGGCATTATCATCTTTATAACAATATTTTGCAAAATTCTGGCAGCAAAGGCTCTGAACTATTCTGTGTAGAACTTCGGTTACTCAAAGCTGTGTCCTTTGATACTTTTATACAAATACAATTGTGTGATGCTGATAGGCTTCTGTCAGTATTCAAAATCTGAAGAGAAGCAGTTTTCCTGCACTGTACCTTCAGTTCAGTCACAGTCTAGATTGTTTATAGGAAATCTTCTGCACAGAAAAACATGGCCAGATGATTTGGTCTAAAGTATGGAAACCTAGTTTCCCTTCAGTGTGAGATTGGCAAAGTCTCTGACAGTTTCTGTGTCTTGGTTCCTTGGATATGAAATCAGAATGCTTTTTTCACATACATGGCAGCTATGTATTTTGGAACAGAGATGGTCTTCAGCACGTACCTTTCTCAGTATCCTGCACATTGTTCTGACTTGTGACAAGGTGTCAGAATTTCCCCACTTTGCTTGTCAGATTTGTGTGTCAGGTGCAGATCGTTATACTATGTAACCCTTGCAGAGGGGCAGAAGGCTGGACAGTATTAGGGTTGGTGCATGGGGGAAGTAGGCAAAGCTTCTCCTGGACTTGGGCAAAGTTTTATGGCATCCAAATGATTTCAATTTGCCAACCAGAACAAACTTACAAAAAGGGGAACATTTATGTAATATCTAAAGATAGATCTAAAGAGGAACAGGGATTCAGCCTACTACCCCATGGTAAGTTCATAAAAGTTGTATTTCAAGAAGAAAGAATAAATAAAAGAAGTCCAGGTGAGCTGTATGGGTGGTTTGTTAAAACTGTCGTGTATTTACAATAGTAGGTCAGCTGGCTACAATGTGGGAAAAGTAGAAAGGCAGATGTTGCCTCTGGTAATATGATTTATTAAGTCTGCATTAAAGTACATTCCTATTCTGGGACTGCAGCACCTGTGTGAAAATGCCTGCATTAATGTAGCAGAGATTTAGCAACATTATCAGCAGGTCCATTAGCTGATTAATAATATAGATACACAGAAATATGCTTCTCTATATGGTGTGTGTTCCCCTTATGTACACTATACTGGAAAGGGTAGAGTGCACCTTAATAGCATTCCCTATTCCATCTGAATGATGTTTAAGATTACTTGGGAGCTGTCTGAAGAGACGCAAAACAATGCTACTTTAAATACCATCAATTTAAACTCATTCTTTAAATGAAATAAAACTTAATTTAGGAAAAGCACCTGGGCATGTGATTAATTCCAAAAGACTTAAGTGCTGCTTAAGCATAGGTTTAAGAACTGCATTGACTGTGGCTCATATCTGAACTTAGAACTTCAGTATAGTCCAAGCAGCTTCACAGGCAGTGCAGCTTGCAGCTCCGCAATTCCGCTTGAGACCTTTGGAAGTAATTCCGGACAGACGAACTTACTGACATTAGGGTTTCTTGGAAGGCATTGCTTTATTCAAACAGCTATATTCTGGTGACTAAACACACAAGAAGTATGCATGCACCTCTAACAGCTCTCCACACTGAGTTTTACAAGAAGTTATGGTTAAAGGCAAAAGACAGTAGAAGAAATGATCTGCAGCTGCGTTCTGTCTGCTTTTCAGTTAGCAGAGCATGTCTTCCATGGATAGGTCATAAATTCTTTCCTGTTGGAAGTACCATAAATGCTGATTCTCCTAAGGAGTTGTGCTGGCATGTGCTGTGCTCAGCACCTTCATAGGCTGCAAAAAGGGTTTGAATATTGACATGACAAAATTTTCAGCTAGAACAGAGCTATCTGAGAGTGTCAAAGCCAAACCTGCTGAGGAGAAACATGCTAAAGTCTTCCACTGAGAGCCTGGACTGTAGTATGGTAAATGCCATTTGTCTTTGATGTAGAAAGGCACAAAGTAGAAAAATGATATATACCTAGTGCACTTTTTATTAGATATTACCACTCAGAAGAGAGATTTTCCCCTGAATACCTCTGTGATTAATCAGCTTAGGATCAGGTAAATACAGCCATTAGGATGTTAAAAATTATTTGGAAAGAAAAACACAGTGTACTGTGTCAGTCCAGAAATTTGTGTGTTCTTCATCTTGGACATTTCGTGCAGTTCTGGTCTTTCCCAGTCTTGAGTTGGAAAAGAGACAGGAAAAATGACTAGGACTAGCGGAGGTGTTTTATTGCATCTAGTACAAGCACAGAATAATTAAGTAAATTAGGGCTCTTTGAATAAAACAAGCAGAGAAGGATTTAATCCAGTTCTATACAGTGCTCAATGATACAGAAGTGAATGTTTGTGTGTTCTTTGCCAAAACATAAGAAATGGGGAGACACAGGGAAATATCAGACAGCAAGGTTAAAGCAAAGCAGAGCCAGTGTTTCGGTTGCTGTAATTAGAGCAAGGAATTCACTGCTGGAAGATACTTGGGAGGAAAAGCAGTGGTGAATTCAGAAAGTTAAGCAATATCATGGAAGATGGGTCTGTTGATGGTATTAAATATGATGGCCTGCTTTAACTGCAGATTGACAAAGATCTTTGTGCCAGACGCAAAAATGAGAAGCTGGGAAAGAATTGGTTGATACATAGGCTGTTTTTCTACTATTGCACTTTGGCGTATTCCTGTTGCTACTCCTTCTTGGGCACTAGTTTAGAGGAGTCTTCAGCCTTACCCAGTACAGATATTTTTATACATATTTGATCTGCTGTTTATCTCTGTGGTTTTGTCTGCCTTTGCCCTTGAGGTATTTAGTTTGGAGTTTTTATAATGCTTGGTCTTGGGCTTTAAGGTTTGTATCCCTGATATGATCTGGGGAAAGGGGACTGTAAATGCACCATATTTTTAACTAGGGGAGGGATGCTAGAGAATGCATCATTTTGCTATAAGCTACGCTTTGTCTTTCACATATCTCTCACCAGGCCTATAGATATTAATCCTTAAAATAGTGTGTGGAGGGATGCTGGATTCCTGTGGAAACCAGAGTTGACTTTAAAGAGTTCTGGTAAATGGCAAGAGTATGTGCATCCACACTGACCTGTCTGCTATTCCCACAGAGCCTTCCATGCAGCCTGGGAGGCCTGACTAAGCCTGTGCTAATGAAGTACTAAGCTGCTGCACTTGCTTGAACTTGGATGCTGCAGAGCGTAGCTTCTGGCTACTCTCTACATTCCCGCTATATGAAGGAGACAAATCTGGCTTGGGGATCATCTCATAGCTTGGCATTTTCAGATGGAAAATCCAAACCAGCTTTTTTTCAGTTGTTTGTGTAAAACTCCACAAAATTTTAGGTCCACAGCCATACTCCTTATAAAGAGCACTGCTGTTTCCTAAGAATGCTCTAATATATTTTTCTTCAGGTACTTTGCCTTTCTGGTGACATATTTTGTCCATGACCATCATAATGTCCATGTTTCCTGTCTGGTGCATTTTTAGATGGAAATTTTGTCCTTAGGTAATTGTATTCTTACATGTGCACTTCAGAACTGTGTGATGTACAAGCAGTTCAATAGACCTGGTTGCATATTTTCCTTCTAAATTATTCTATGCAAGAATAGCACTTGCATGTAGTGTCAGCACTGGTTTATGATCTAAAGTAAAAACATGATTCCTGTCACTAGCATGTCCAAATGGAGCGTTACAGAGGCAGTGAAGCAAAATCTAATGACTTTTCATCACAGTGAAAGAATTTTGTATGAGGAAACTCTTTGTCTTTTTGCTGCAGATTTCTAGATTGTCAGTACCAACGTTAGAGATGGAATAAGCACAGAAGTGTGACAGCAAGGAGTTCTACCATGTGATCAAGTGGTTCCACACTTTCTAGAGTGGTTGGAGCTTTTGCCAAGTTGCTGCGCGGACCTTTGCAGATTGCCAGACAGCAGAATAAAACTGAAAGGAAGGATCACTCCCATGAAAATAGTAGAGTCCTTCACCTGAATACTGCAGTATAATCTAGGTATTAGACCCAGGAGCTGTAATCACAAATCTTTGCATATGGGTTTATGATATTACAGATTTTGTAATAGACTTTTAAGAATAAAGTGAAATATGCTATTCTTCATTCATATCCCCGTTGCTGGGTACAGCAGACAAAATGAGTGAGAAATACTCAGCATTTACTATCATGTTTTAAAACGGTGAGAACTGTGCATATTCAGCATATTCTGAAGCTGGGCGACAAACTCTTCATGAGATTAGGAAGAGGGAAGCTCCATATGGCACACAGAAGTATTGCAGCAGTGGTTTTAAAGGAGCTGTCTTTAACCACAAGGGAGAAGGTGCTGAGTCTCTTCCACTACCTGGCTCTCCTTACAATTGCACTGAGTCTCATGAAGGGCATCTTTGGATTTCTCCTCTCTCATCATGTCAAAGGGAGAAGAGGTGAAGCGTGTTTCTGTGTTAGCAGTGTAGCCTATGGTCTTTCCACTTGAAACTTTAAGAGAATCTGAGATTTTCAACATGAACACTATCAAAAGTGTTACCAACAGCATCAACATTAGTAGTATCAAGGAATTCAATTTGGGAAAAGTGTTCTCTTCGTTGCCTCAATGGGAACTAAGCAAAGCCGATATTGTTTGAAACTTCCGTAGGTGAAACCTAGAGAAGAACTTGCCATAGCCACATGCAGCTTGATACTGCTTAGGAATAGCGTATAGTGACTGCCAGAGATGGATGGTTTGGAGGCTGGAGAATGAGTTGTGGCATTCGAAGGTGATTTGCAGATGTTTTATTCTTTTTTTTTTTTTTTTTTTTTTCATCTACCTTGCCCTTTTCTTTTTAAAGACAAGGATCTGTTTGAAGGCTTCTGTTGCCATTTTTCTGTCACTGCTCCACATCACCCAGGAGAAGGATCAGATAATTTGTACACGCCAGTTGTGAAGACTTATGTCTTCAGAGTAGTGTTCCAGTAAAGGTTATGCCCAAAGACCTAATTTATGAGGATTGTGTGCGCACGGAAGACCAAACCTAAAGACCAGATGTAATGCATCAGGGTTCAACACTTAAACAAAAACATGCTCAAGGGTCACAGAAAGACCCAATATTGTTT
The DNA here is from genome assembly GCA_013398735.1 of Nothocercus julius. Lineage (NCBI taxonomy): Eukaryota > Metazoa > Chordata > Aves > Tinamiformes > Tinamidae > Nothocercus > Nothocercus julius. The sequence goes on along the minus strand of VZSV01000018.1, from coordinate 9,092,340 downwards.
CTTATAGGTTCTGTAGGTAATGCTTTGAAGTGATCTATGTTTAGGCTTATTAGTGTATTCCATTTTTTTTTAAGTAAGGATATCATAGATTCTAGGCTATTCCACAAAAGAGGTGTCATTATTTGCTTTGTTTGCAAGGTTGCAGCTAAGTCCCCAAATATTTAATACATTCATGTTTAACCTTGCCAGGCAAGTTCTCTGTTTTAGAGGCAAGCTTTTAAAATGTATAGACTATTCTTGAGATAGGGCTTGTGTATGTTCAAAGTCTCAAAAGGAGCTTAACAGCGTATCATATTCACTTTCCTTTATCAAGAACATCTGCCGTTCATTTGTCAGAGTGCAGCTCAGACCTGACAGAACATTGTTAGAGGACTTGTGAAATTGGTATGCTGACCAGAACCATATTTCCCACCTGCACTAATCAAAACAAAAGAATAAAAATGTGCCACCTATTAGACGGAGTCCTAATCATGGTGTTCACATTGTAATCTCTACAGTTTTGTCATACTTTTTTTCCTAAGAGTGACAGAAGGAGTTCAAATGCATATGAACTAGGCTTTTTTTTTCATGTTAGAAGGAAGCTGGATAGAGCATGTGCTAGAGTGTATCCAGTTCTTAGCATCTTCTACTAAGTCTACTCTCAGGTACTTGATTTCCCTCAGATCTTTTGATAAAGATCGAGATAGAGAAACTCTTAGATCTTGATTGAAGACAGGGAGAAGACACTTGGCAGAGGTTGGCAGGATGACCAGGATTATTGTAAGTCACGGCCGCAGAACAGCAGTTGCTGCCTGAGTTTAGTCTCTTGGGGTTGCAGAAGGCCACTGAATTGCTTCAGCTGCTTGACTTTCAAATAAAGTAATCAATAACTTGGAATAAAATGAACTGAGTTTTCTTTTTTGCTAAAACCTAGGCGCTGGAAGGAGAGGTACACTCCCTGTACAGTCTCTACTGTATTTCAAGTGTAAGTTGCTGTATGAAACCTTTTCACTTCTTCACATCTTGAATAGAATTACATTTACAAAATTTTTCATGCTACTTAATTAAAAAAGCATAAAACAAAAGAGTGTATTAGAATACCCTAAACTGCCACTGTGACGCATCTGAGAAGGCCAGATGCTCTGTGGGTTTTAAATTGGTACTCAAGCAGCCTTTTTGTGGAGCACGGTTACTGGCCAAGTTGTAGAAAACTTTGTTGTACTTTGGAACAGACAAGAAAAAGGGTCACTGAATGTATTTGGCTTTATTGGTCATTGAATGCCTGTAGGTGTATGGAGACAGGAGGTCTGTAGATTAGTGTGTCACAGGTTTGTGGACAGTGGTGTCTGGCTTGTAGGAACACGTTTTTGAATATTGCTGTCCTTTGGAGGGATAGTGCCATAGATTACTTGTATTTTTTTTCTCTCTCTTTTTTTTTTTTTCCTGGAAGCTTAGCACCATTCCTTTTCAATGTGATTCCCCCAGGCTTCGATGCAGAACTGAATCCAGACTGTAGAAGTGTCAAGAGCAACAGCTCTTCCCTCTTCCTGTGTGGATGGACAGAGCAAAAGGCCTGTTTTATCTTAGCAGACTTCAGGAAGACCCTAAGCCGATGGGTCCAGCCAAAAATGCAAACCCCATCTTTGTGCTAAGAGTGGGGTTATTTGCTGCTTGCTGACAATTTTCTGCCTGTTAACATTGTACAGCCAGTAAAGAACAGTCATAACCTCGCTGGGACTGGCAATATCCATATAGGCCAAGCTGTAAATAAAGATTATAGCCTGGTGCTGCTGGGCATTAAATAAGTAGATAAATTTATCTTTGCTGTGGATTATTCAAGGCAGATGTTTTCACTGAGCTCTGGAAAGGTTAGGGAGGAGTATAAAACCTGCTACAGTTCTGGAATTAATCCATTAGGATCAAAACCCAGTAACCAGTGATTCGTTTAAGGGTCCCTGACACTTTTATGGCTAGACTATGTATTTCAGAGCAGCCTGGCTCAGTTTGAAACACATTCCAAGCCCAAACCTGAAATCAATCCATGCAGAAAAGTGATTCTGTAAACTTCTGCTTTCCCGTCATTTCATTTTTCAACAAAAAATGAAAGAAAAAAAATACAGCATTTGTGAAGGGAATGGCTCAGTCTTTTGAAAGGGATTGGCATGCTGATTGTCTGCATTTGTAATTTACTATTGGCATTTCGTAAGTGAAGAGGTGTGGATTAGCATAACAACACAGCTGTAGCAAGCATGAAATAAATAGACGTGGAAGAAATGGAAAAATACTTTCAGCCATGTGATAATGGATGGGTAACTGGCTACCAGAACCTGATGGGTCAGATAAAAATGGCCTCATGTGGTCCAAGAAGGACTTGGGAATATGATAAAACAAAAGCAAAAGTAGGAGGAAAATGTTTCCCATAGCTTCAACCCTTATAGTTCACCAGGGAAGTGATTGAAGGTTTGAGCTTGGGCTGTTTGAAGCCGGGCAGAACAATATATAGTAGAAAATACCAGACAGAGTGATTATGAATGGGGAAAAAATAGTAAATATAGTAGGTGAAATGTAATTGATCACTCCTTTTCATAGGCCAGAATCTCAGCAACTGTAAAGTGATGTGGTGAGGCTAAAGCTAGTCAAGATGTTGTGATGCAACGTGTTGGGAAGGTGGTTCTTCATGCCAGCCCAGGTGCTACTCTGTGGATTTACTGTGTCCTCTTTGAAATAGCAGTTTCAAAGACATTTTGCCTAAAATATTTCAAATTTAAGAAAAGCTTAAGTTAATGTCCGTTAGAGCAGGATTGAGAGGTAGAAACTCTATTCTAATGCACCCTTTGGTAAATCACTTAATCTTTTTGTTGATTTCTTAATCTAAAAAGAGAAGAAATGTAGATAATTGCCAAGCTGATAGTCAGACAGGGCTGTCTGGTACAAATTGCTTTCTGTACCAGTGAGCACATTATCGGCTCACAAGTGCTACGCTGCTGTAGAAGTCTCATCTTGATGCTTCAGAGCCCCCTCTTTGGCTGTCCTGTCGGCCTGCTCTCTGAATAAGCACTAGCCCAGTGTGCTGCAATAGTGCTAAGAGGCACAGTGGGTGGGAGCTGCTATTCTTCAGATAGCACAGGAAAAGAAAGGCATGGCCACACAGAACTTCTTTAAAAAGTTGTAATTTTAAACAGTTATCAAGACTCCCTGTTGCTCAGGATCCCACAATGCCTTCCTCATAGAGCATGGTTATTACACAGGTAAAAACAGACTTGGAAAGAACTCAAGAAGTTTGTACAAGAAGCGGAAAGTTTTTCCAGCTTATTCAGTATATTCATACAGCAAACATTAATGTCATTTAACAATGTCTTGTATAATAAGTAAGTAATGCCAAGAAAAAGGGTCACTACATCACTAGCAAAATTAATTGGTTCAGAAAAGGAAAGAGAAACATTTCTGACAGCTGTAAATTAAGCTCTGACAGATGATAAACCCAGCTGGATTGAGGTGGGGCAGGATTAAAAAATGAAAGATTTTGAAAGAGCAGAACCTAAGAATGGGTAAAGCTGGTTGGCTAAAAATTGTAATTCCTGAGAAACTGAGAGGAGCGTGCTGGGAGAAGTCTAGACAAGCTACAGTCAGCCTCCTTCAAATCAAAACAGGTCATCAATATTTTGCTCACCTGGAGGCTGAGGGGCTTCCTGTTCAGTTGCCAAGTTTTGATAACACAGATCAGAATGCAGCATTGCCACTTTCTCAGTGAGCAAACACAGCCACAGAGGTTCTTCATCCCACTTCATCTTGATCCACTCAGTTACTTTATGACATTTAGGCAAAGGATCAAAGAGCTGGAAGATGGAGAGCTAATGTATCAGAGTGGGGGAAGAGGAAGGAAGGGGAAGTTCCTTTAATCAAGATTTTTTTATGACGACTGAGGAAGTGTCTAACAGTTTCTAACAGTTAACACATACTAAAGCAACCTTCAAAGCCGATGGCATCTCTCATAGAACAGAAGAAAAATCTTTGCCTGATGAGTTGATTCTGTGGGACGACTGCTATATATCTGTTTTTCTCATCTTTTTTATAAAAAAAAAGAAGACACAGATCTTCAGCTGTGTTTCAGCCACTTCATTGCAATCAGTGGCTCGGTTCTCAGTGATGCCAACTGAAGATCTGTCTGCAAATCTGCAGGTGTCATGAATTCAGGCAGGGATATGTTAATATGGTTGCTATTTAATGACCAGAGGGCTGCTTTGTTCTGTTGAAACCTCTTCTTTGGTCTATCAACAGATCACAAGTGTACTTATATGTAGCAGTGTGCTTGTGTGAATATGTCTAGGTCTTTATATCCTGCCTCATAACATCAGTCTGCCCCATGATGATACTTTCTCAGATGGCAGCTTCCTATCTTCTGCTTTTAAGGACCAAGACAGTAGATATCAAGTTAAAGTGCCTCCATCTCTTACCTATATATTGGCAAGAGCTACTGCTTCTCGGCACACTTCAGAATAGATAGATCTATAGAGATTTATAATATCAGTCTAATCCTTGGCAATTCATGGTATAAATATTTGGCCTATACATCTTGTATACTTAGTATACACAGAGAACGTAGGGGAAGCTGGGTGTCAGAGTTCTTTGTTAGCCTTTGTTTGGTGCGTCTGAAGACAAACTGTTCTAGAGGAAAATTCTTGCTGTGTAGGTATCTGTCCGATGACTAGTCTTATGACTTTAACAGCTCTACTTATCCAAGAGTTTCTTCATTTCATTAGGTTCTGCCATTTGGCTTGCAGAGTGTATGTGCTTAACAGCTCCTGTGTCATGAACTTTCCACTGTATTGCTAAATGTCCAGCATTTCTTCCTAATTCAATCATCTGTTGTTTACCTTCTTCCTGCCTTCTCTCTCCCATCTTTGCAGGTCAGAGGCTACCCAGAGCCTCAGATCACGTGGTACAGAAACGGGCACCCTGTCCCTGAGGGAGAACATTATGTTGTGGACCGCAGCATCCGGGGGATATTCAGCTTGGTAATCCAGAGTGTGCAAGAAAGCGATGGTGGAAAATACACCTGCGAGGCTGCAAATGATGGTGGGGTTCGTCAGGTGACCGTGGAATTGACAGTAGAAGGTAAGAGGGTTTCTCCTGCGGTTGTGTTGATTATAGAGTTTCACTGAATGGACTAGGTATATTAAGGTGTCTGATGAAGAACACAGCTGTACATACATGCTTTCTCACTGGAGCAGGAATAAGGCTAGCTGCATTGCAGTTGTCTTTGCAAGAGTGATCTGACAGGACTGGATGCCTGAAATCCCGATGCCCTAGCCCCAACTCTGACATGAGCGCAGGGAGTAGGATGTGCAATCTTTTGTTTAGAGAATATTTTGTTAATTTCTAATGTCTTTGTGTCTGCATGCTATACCTGACAGCTTTCTTTGCTTCTCATCCCCACTAGTGACCCATGAGCTGTGAATGGGATATTTACTCTGTCCATTCATAGGAATTTTCTCACCAAACACTGATACAATGTTTTGAAAAATTACGTGGAGGCTTCGGTTAGAACAGTGAAAGCTTTGACTTATGTGATGTAGTGCGTGTACAATGGCACCTTGTATTGCTGAGCAGGATAGAATGTATTCCAGTGAAGGAGTACATGGTTACTATGAATAACATCTGTATTTAGTATTTTCTGAACCATGAATAGAAACCTAACTTTGCAAATTAAGATTGACTTCGTATTGGACACTGTGTTCCATATGAAGGACCTGACTAAAGCAGGTGAAAACTTTAACACCTTCATTGTATGATTGCTGGATTCATACTTGTAAAGTTATAAACAGTTACAAATAGTCTGAGAAAATATTTGAACACAGGATGTGTATCATTTTAGCCTCAAAGAAAAGGCAGAAATATTATAATAGCAATAAAGGGCCTCTCTTTCTGGAAGTTGGGCCACTATTTTCAAACAGTCCAAAAGATCTGCCAGAAGCTTCTTAAAAGAAGCATTCATCTTCTGCCTGTCTGTTCCTTTATTTCTCTAGGAGAAGAGGGATTCTAACTGTACATGCTCTGCATGTGAGGGACAAAGGCTTGAAACTACAGATTTTACACTGTGAGCACTTTTGTCCTCTCCAAGCTCCATGCTTTCTGATGATTCTTCCTTCCTCATCCAGTGCTGTGGAGGTATTAACAGCCTTCCCATTACGACATCTGAACCTTTGGGTGCTCTTGCGTTCCTGGCTTTTCTTATGGACTCTTCTGGCTGGAGGCTTAGGAAGGAAGAGCACTGGTTTGGATTCCTTTTTGAGGTTGTCTGTGGTGTCTTTGCCCCTTTACTCTGACTTTATGTATAAATAGCGTAACCACTCTGTGCTAGATGTAGTGGAAGGGCTCAGTGGAATTAAAAAAATCCATTGTATCACTAAATAAATACATTTTAAAAAGTGGCAGCCATCCATGCATCCATCAAACATCAGTTTTGCAATGCATATAACTATGTGCGACTCCCAGCCAAAACCAGTGACATTCTATCTTCTGAACCAGCTCTTGAAACCAGCCATCTGTGGCTGCAAAATTTCAGCCCTCACAACATGTGGTCAGTTTTAGCTGGAGCTGCTGATGCTCTTACTGCTCTTACTGCTGCTGTCCCGAGCTGGGAGGCAGGCTGGCTGTTGAGAGCTGTCGTCCTGGAGCCAGTTCATGTAAGGCCAGGTAAGAGCTGTTGTCTGTACATCTGTGTCTCCTGAGGCCTCTCTGCTGTGTTGCTTTGCCTTTCTCAGGTGGATTTCACATTTTAGGACATTTTGCAAGGAACTGCATGTCTACAGCTAGGTGAAGTATGCATTCAACTTCAGATGTGTATGATGATACACTAGTTAGAAGAGTCCTGAAGTTAAACTTATCGCTGAAAACTATGTGATTTTCATGGAAGCCACCACTGAGGACAGAAACACAGTCCCGGAAAGTAAGGGATTTTCTCTCAGGCAGTAGAAACTGTGGCAAACTTGGATACTTCACAGTGGATCAGACAGGCACTGAGGCAGTGGATTTCTGGGGTTCTCCATGTGTGCTCCCATTTGCAAAGCAGAACACTTGGTTGCAATTGTATTCTTAATGTCCCAGGGGAAACAGCTAATATCAAAACCAGGAATTTTTAAGAGAACACCTGCATATTAGGTAGTTGCAAACTATCAAATTTAAAATGTAAAGGAGTGACTCAAAGCCAGGGAAGGATAGAAATCCATAGCACTGCTTCTCTCTTTGCAGTTTGGTCATGTCAGAGATCTGCTGAATATCAAAGCTTCTCAGGTCACAACTTTGTATTAAATCCCAGAACTAAAGCAAAAATCCTCAGCGGTGCTGAAGAAGTTAGAATTTGGGTCTACTCAGAGTCAAAATCTCTTACGGAAATATGTGGAGTACACCCAGAAATATGCATAGCTCTGGCATGATTGTTAATGCTCCCTGTTCTGAAAATTATTCAAAATACTTTTTTCCTATATATAAACTTGTGCAAACAACAGCTCACGTGGAGGCAGAGTGTTTTTAAACCTTTTCTTATATGGCTGTTTTGACCTGGATTTTGCTCCTCTCTGAAAGCAATTTCATGGCCATACTCAATGACCAATGAATTTCTCAGAGCTTAAGAATTACAATGGTCTTTATTCTAATAATCTCCCAATGGATCCTGATAGCAAAATGCAGAATTATTCTATATTCAGAAAAAGTATCTTACAGGGTTGACTACTACCTTAAAAAAAATGTGTTCCATACTGTATAATTGACCTGTCTCAGCACTAATACAGATCCTTACAAAGCTGTAGAAGAAAATTTTGTCACTCAGGATGTCATTCAGGATCTATCCACATCACTACCCCTTTTTTTCTGTGGTGAAGCTATCAGGAATTCTGAGTGCAGCAGATGGCACTGAGCTTGCACAGCTTTGTGCACCGTGGGATTGCTCGCACTGGCAAGCACGATGCACTGTTCGGCTTCAAAGGTAATCATTTTACAGAAGCAGCAGTCTGAGCAGGCACAGGAATAAAAAACAAGCAAAGAAATACCTCTTCAAGAGTCCCAAACTTTTATTTTATATTTTTTTTCCATTATGTAATTTGTCCTGCCCTATGTATATTTTTTCATGTTATTTTTTCATTTTTGTATACTTACTTTAAAATGTTTTTGCATGAGTAATCTGCAATGTTGGTATTGCTGAGCCCAGCGCTAGCCAACAAGTCTGCTAAAACCTACTCTTGAAGTTCAAGAGTCTAACTTTAGAATACAGATAACCTTATTCTACAGGTGTTGCTTTTCTCCTTTATATTTGAAAGCTGGAGAGATGTTTATTTTACATAGTTCTTAGTATCTGTATTCCCCAATAGTCTTGACAAACTTCTGACTTCCTATCTTTTTGTCCTATGCTTACAGGAAACTCATTGAAGAAATACAGCTTGCCATCCAGTGCCAAAACGCCTGGGTAAGCAGTCTAGTGGCTCTAATATGGTTTAACAGAGACACAAAATACAGTTTTTTTTTTTTTTTAAGGGCACGCACTTCACCTCTTTTCAAGAGCCTCTTGTTTTCTGTGTTTATTTCCGATTCACTTGGGAGGCCAGTCAAAAAGGGTTTGGTTCCTGCTCAGTTCTCAGAAAATCCTCATTAGAGACATATCCCCCAAGCTGCTCTTCTGTGGAACACGGCAAGGTATTGGAGGAAGCCAAAACCTGCCTGTTCTGTACAACATTGCACTGGAATGGAATAAAGAACGTTTTTAACTGATTTCTCCCATTTGTGAGATGGGCATAGCAAGATGGGTTCTCAGAGGCAGAACTAGTCCAGCTTCATCAATGAGTTCAAAGTCCGTGGTCTCTGTAGAGTTTAGTGCCAGCTACAGCAACGTTTCAGAAAATCACTCTGACGTTTGCAAACTCAAATGCTGTAAGTGCAAACCTCCCTTTATCCTAAGCTGAGCAGTTACTGTGGGAGCTGTTTTGTGGGTAAAATTGTTGAGGCTCTCAGGAAGACATAAGTAGCATGATGCACATGCAGCTCACTCATACTGATAGGAATTCAGCAGGCTGTAAGCAGAACTTGCTGCTGGTTTCTGTGCTGTGGTGTTGCAGCCTCTTGCACTGCTCACTGTCACTCAGAATGCTTTCCCTGCACCTGCCGTGAGCTGACAGTCTCTCTGTAAAGCCATTGCAACTACTTCTTTAAGAGTGGTTAGTAAGAAATTAAATGAACTGGAATGAGCATTCTCTCATATTTAATTGGAGCCTTTCTTGGTAACGCAGTGGGCGAACTGTAGTCTGGAAGAAAGATTTGTTCTAGTCTAGTGTAATTGTAAGCAAGAAAGGGGTGATCTGCAGTGACCCTGGCGTGCAGGAGAGCTGCCTTACTGCTATGTACTTTCTGCTCTGCAGTTGGCTTTACAATTAAATGAATGCTTAAAGACCTACATCCACCTCTGCCAGCAGTGGAGCTGGTTTCTTTATAAATAACTTGAATTTAAGCAGGATTATGCTTGATTTACACTAGGACTGAGTGGTCGCAAAGACTTGAACCGAAATCAATGTTTCTGATCATGTTAGTGGTCAGAATACAGTTAATTAAAATTGAAGTTTTTATTTTCTTCATTGTGTATGCTTTGATTTTTAGAATTGACTGAGATTGCAACTGTGAAAATAGGCTGGTGACTTTTTGCTCCTTGTATATTTTGCTCTGGTTCAGCCAGGTACTAATATAAAGGCATGGAGAGTTTATGCATTCCATAAACATGGAGGAAGAAAGAGAATAAAAAAAATGCAGATTTCCATTTGTATATGCCTAGTAAACCGTTGTAAACCTGCATGGTATAATAATGATTTTCATTTAGGTGTTAGTATATGTGCTGATTATAGGGAAATCACCTAAATGTTGTCATTAATGAAAAGAGATCTTTAATAAGATTTATACTCTTGTTTAGAGGTAATATGAGGAAGCAGACAGTAAAAGCCACTGGCCATTTAATTCTGTGATGGAGGTTTTCCCTTTTAGCATGTTGCAGTCACCCTTCTTTCCCAAGATTTTCTTTTGTTCCTCTTGTCCATTTAAATCCTTTCATCATGATCTTGTCTTACTCAGAAACTTCAAGTTGCCTATATGGCAACCACCATGTCTTGGCAGCACCTTGGACCGAGGCGGTGGCGTCTCTGTTAGTATCTGATACCTCATAGAAATGGAGAGGTATTGGCACATCTCATTCACATGGGGTAAGAGGCCACCTGGAGAGGATGGCCCTGAAAATGGTTTGGCTTGCTTGAAATTGAAGGCTTAAAACAAAGAAACAAACAAAACCCAGCCACCATCTCTCATCTGTTAGTGTGTGTCTTGATTGTACCAGGTCTTCAGAGCCAAGCGCATAAGGCATAAGTTAACACTTGTCTTTTTCATGCTACGATACTGTTTGCTGTTTCATGGCTGTGTGACTGAGGTTCTTGGACTGTAGGCACTGTAGTTTGTTCCACGTGCTATTCCACAGCTGTGCCATCCATGTAAGTAGAGCTGGGATTTTACACCACAGATAGTCTTTGCCATTCACTTGGATTGCTGTACTCTGCATTTGTGTGCTTTTCATATTTGCTTTGCAAATACTGTAGTGAATGCTATTACAAACAGAAGCATTCCCTGAATGAATAATCTTTACCAGGATGCATCAGAGATTTCTCAAAAATAAATTGCTGATTCATAATCATAAATTGCTCAGTCATCACGCTGTGCGTCAAAACCACATGGCAAAGAACTCTGAATAGTGAACAAGTATGCTCAGTAATCTAATTGTAGGCAAGTCAAAAATGGGAAAGGGGAAAAACTAAATGTGTGGAATGTTTGCTGTGATTTAATTTGCCCAGCTCTAGTTATAGGCACCTTGAGATTGTCCCCATGATTGGATGTGAGTTGTGTCAGTGCTGGATGAAGACATACTGCATCACGCTGTTCAGTTGCATGAGGAGGCAAGGGCAGTCGTTGCCAACATTGCATTAATCCCACTGGCAAGAAATTATACTGTGTTACGCTGAAAATTTGGTAACTGCAGTCTTGCTTGCTACTTATGATATATTCTAGTTGGCAGACCACTGTTCTGAAATGGTTCCTGAAGTGTGCTCTAACCTGAACAATTCACAGTTCTTCTGTGAACCTGGGATGTTGACTGCCTTTCCAGGGGAAGATTTACTGTTCCAGCTGTAGAGCACAGGCCAAGCATCTGGGGAGAGAGTCCGCCGAAGTTTGCTACGAAACCCAACAGAGTTGTCGTGCGTGAAGGGCAGACAGGCAAATTCTCATGTAAAATAACAGGACGACCTCAGCCTCAAGTAACTTGGTTTAAGGTATGATTTCTCAAGAAATTAATGTTTTCCTTCTGCCATGAAGTTTCATATCTTGAAAGGATGAAATATGTTTGTTCCTGTGGTTTGGTAAATTGTCATGACAAGAATCTTCATGCAAGTAGGAGGGCCATATTTTTACACTGAATAAACCCACAAAAGATAATGTTTCTCTGCAATATAAACTTTCCTTTTATCAGTCTCATAGCTGAAAATATTTGTACAATGATAGCATCTGAAAGCACCAAACAAGATCCAGATTCCATTATAAAAGCAACAGATATGGGACATATCTGCCCCAAAACCTTACTAACTAGATTAGACAAATAGATAAAGGGTGGGAAATGTGAATATTATCAGCAGCTCTGTTTTATAGAGAGGATCTGCAGGGGTTTAATGCTTGGGCTGTGGTTACAGAGGAGTGTCTGACACCCATGAAAATTGCATCTGTATTTCCCAAATTCCATTTCAGAGCCTCAAACGTGAAGTTCCTTTTCTGTTTAATTTGTGTGGATTTTACTTGTGCAATAGAATTAAGAAGATATTTGAAAACAGATGAAATTAAACTGAAATGGAAGCGAGCAGTATAGGCACTTGTTTTTTGGCATTCATGATTGTTTTCTACAAATTAAAAGTCCAAGGCAACACTTGATCTGTTTCAGTACTATCCCTAAAACAATGGTAAAAAGTCTGACATATAAGATAAGAAGTCCAGGCTGTGAACTTATGATCTGAATTAAAACTTAAGATTATAAACACCTGCCATTTATTTATATATATATAAAATGAACAATTTTCAAAATTAATTAGATTATTAAAAAACACTGAAGACTTAAGTCCTAGTGCCCCCTCTGGGCAGATTCAAGATTTTCAGCTGCTTTTTTTTGTCAGTAATGAGAGGGCTTTCAGGTGATAATTAAATATTACATGGATTAGGCCCTTTTTGCTGAAACTACTCATGTTTTAGAGAATTACAATTAATTTCTGTAATTTGGAAGAGCAAGTACATGGTTTCTTTATTATCTTCCATCTTTCTTTCAGCCTTTAACAGCTAGTTGCTTTTTGTATAGTGTCAAAAAGATAGAAATGCAGGAGCTTTTCTTTGGGCTTCTAATTTCTTCTGGTGCTTGTATGTTTTCTGGAAAAACAAATAAACAAGCATACAAAAAAACCCACAAAACTATTTAAAGGGCAAGGGAATGCTTCCAATTACTGGCTGCTTTATTCCAGGCTCATTCTTGTCTGTAAGGCAAGAATGCGAGGAGACACCTCCAAAAATGAGCAGCACTGTGCTGTGAAAGCAAACACTGAGACGTAGGTTAGTGGCTCCATCCAGAGTCTGCTTCTCCCAGTGGCTGCCTCCCATTCCCCTGGGACCAGTAGCTCTCCAGTCAGTCTGTGAGGAAGCTGCTCCACAGCTGCAACAGCCTCTTCCCAGTCCCACCGGACCGGTTCAGTTTCCCCAGCCACGCAAGTCAGTGCAAAGCAGGATTTGTCATTCGTGTCTCCTTGCTCAGGACTGTGTTAAGCAGCAGGTAGAGATTAGCAGTCCAAAAGCTTGAATCTACGCTTTGGTACTTTTTTATATGCATTTCATTGCAGGTTATATGGCACATTTTCCAGTTGGTTGTCAGCTTCTATACTGCATCATTGTATAATCTGTCACTCATTCACTGATTAAATGAACTGAGTATGAGAAGTTCATTTTAGCAGCTCCACAAGTTCTGTTCATGTGTGCATCATAAACAGTCCTATCTGGACACTGTAAAATAATACGGGGATGTTGTTCAGACATTTAGTAATCATGCCATCAGAGGTCTGCAGACATCCTGTCACACTCTGGAACTTATCTTCAATTCATTGCTACAATGTGTTAGTTAATTTGGTGTTGAGTGTGTTTTTAGGCTTTTGTGATCCTCTTTCAGCCTTTATTTTAAATACGAAGAAAAAGTTGTGAAGCCTTCTTTCAGTAATTCACATGCTCTGTGAAGTGCCAATGTGCTGTTGCTTCTCATCAAAGTTTTGTTGGCAGGTGGTTTTTGCAAAGCATCTCCTTGCATACAGTATTCCTAGGGTCTTGGCCCCACAGGTAATCATGCGTTTGCTTGGGTTGGCTGCAAACAAGTTAAGGCTCAGAATCTTTCTGACCTCATCAGGATGGTGCTGCAGAGTCCTGCTGGGCAACATGGTGTGTGAATCTGCCTCAGCATCCTGAAACTGAGCACACGTGGCTGCTGGACTACATCTGGCTGTGGCAGAGCCAGCACTTCACTGCCTTTGTACAGTGCATGGGACTTCTAGAAACAATGAAAATGGCCATTTTCAGAAGAAATGAATAAGGTCTTTATGTAAAAGTCTTTGTTTATTGTTTTCTTTTCCATTTTTTTGTTTGCTAAGTCACAAAAAACAGAAGCTGATCCTGTGTTACCACCAAAACCCTGCTGTGAATTAGCTTCTCTTTCACACAGGGTTCATAGCACTGAGATATCATAAATGGATAGAGCCTTCAGGAGGGACAGTGCCTGCAAATCAAATTCTTATTGAGCAGCGTCCTACAAATCCTGCAGAAGACAAAGCTCTCCCTTCCTAAACTTGGGCTGGGAAAAGCAGTGGTGCCTGATAGTAAGGTTACCTGCTATCTTGATCTTTAATATCAGATGCTGAAGTAGAAGCACTAATTAACTCACAAATGAGCTGTTTGATCTATTATTTCTTAGAATTTAAAGGCCCAAAGTAGTTGTTGTTATCATCCGGTCTAATCCATGTAATGGAGAACAGAGAAGTATATGCCTTTGTTCCTGCTTCAAGCTTTACTTTGATTTCCAGTTACCTCCTTGAAAGAAACTCCACCTTGTCTTAAGTGATAGAAACGAAGGAGAATGCATCAAATTTACAAGTAAACTGTGTTAATCTTCCACACCTCCTCCTATACAAGTAGATAACTGACTTCATTTCTTTTTAATCATTGGATTAATCCTTTTAGTCTGGTAGGCTAAGGAGCCTGCTGGTAATAAATACCATTTTCCTTTGAAGATACATTTAAATCTTGTTGATGGTTAAGAGTTCATTTGTGCAAGAATAAGAATCAAGCCAAAGGTGGCTTTCTCCTTTCTCTGTGTTCTCTGCTATGGGCCTTTCTTGGGTATGAGCGCTCTGCTAGAGGACACTGTAAGCCAGTGCTCCCTCTATCTCATCTCCACAAAGGAGCAGTGATGCAGCGATGTCCTGGCTAGTCCCAGATGCCACCTTTGTCTGGTTACTGCTGAGGTCCTCTTATACAGATTTTTTTCCCACTCCTGAACTGAAACAGTGTAAAGGAGCTATTACAGGATGAAGAGCAACTATCTAAGTTCAAAGCTGTTACTTAAAAATGTGGTGTTTGACTTTATGGAAAGAACTTGAAGGGAAAACTGGTCTGAGACCACCTGCAGTGAAAGGAAATTTCTCTAAGAATATGGACACGCAAATGGTGAAGAGCCACAAGCAAACTGAGATGAAGGGAATGGCAAAATGCAAGGAAAAGCCGTCTCATGCAGATATGAATTATAAAACATTTAGACACACATTTTGTTTATATTATCTGAGTAGTATTCATAGAAGGAATTTTGCTGAGAGATGGGAAAAAGGCATTTTGGCCTGATACTGGACCAAAAAAAGTGCTCTCTCCCTTCTCCTAACAATAGCTATCTGTCTTGTGGTGTCTTGTGATATTTGCAGGGTGATACTTTGTTGCAGCAAAATGATCGTTTCAACATGTTTGAGAAAACAGGCATCCAGTTCTTGGAAATCCAAAATGCTCAGATGAGTGATGCAGGAATTTACACTTGCACAGTGGTGAACAGTGCTGGAAAGGCGTCTGTGTCTGCAGAGCTCACCGTTCAAGGTACGGCAAAGAAAGGTTGATGAGAAAGAGTATAAGTGAACTACAAACATTCCTTTAAAAAATCTGTGGTTGCGTTCATACATGCATTCACTTTTTCCCCAGGTCTTTCCGTCTCTTCATTAAATGATATTGTGATAGCTTGGAGTGTGCTACAGCTGAAAACATTGTGTTGGTGCTATTAGAAGCAACTATCCAAATGCTTCTTTGTAACAAATTCACTTAAAGCCAACTTTTCGCTTTTACTGTGGTTTTGACCTTCATGTGTTTTGAACATAGATTTTAATTTCAGCCAGTTGAAACTTTGCCCTTATACTTCTAATCAGGTTTTTTTTGTTGGTTTTTTTTTAGTCTTCTTTTTTTTTTTATTTTTTTTTTTTATTTTTTGAGTACCAGCTCATACTCATGGATGCATGCTTATCCCAACTCCCATTTGCAGACAAAGTTGTATCTGCGTTCATAGAACCAGGAAAGTACAGTACAGAAACATAATTCAGCACTGTAAGAAAGAGAGAAGAGGAGCTTATTGAGATTAAAATTCAGGTTTTTAACCTTCAACGCTGACTCGTTTCACTGTTGTTAAAGAAAATACTTCTGCATGAATATTTGGGATGTTCTATTCCATATAGATATTAATGTATAAAGTACATTTTTACAGTTTGTTGCTTTTTAGGATGCTCTCTGCATCAGCCACAAAAGCAAGAAGCCTTCAGCAACTACACTAAAGAGGAATTTTGTTAGCCAGTGAGTAGGCAGTAGGCTGTTACAGGCTGGAGTCAATTAGATAAATAAATGAACAGTTGTTGGTTTCAGCTGCAGGCACAAGATCAGTGGCCCACATATGCCCCTAGCAGTGAAAATTTGAAGCAAACTTTTTAGGTTCACAGCAACACTATCACTTCGTAAGGCTGCGAATACAAATGCCAACAGGATTTGCTTTTGGGATTCTCAGAAGCTCAGCTAGTATTTACCACTTTATTTAAAGCAGCGCTTTTATCTGTATGTGCCAATCTAATCAAGCCATTGCAGAAAGCTTCTACATGTTGCCTATTCAACAGATGTATTATAGAAGGTCTTTTTTGTCCACTGAGCCTTTATTAAACATGAAACTTGATCCTTGCTTGCCCTGCCTGAAGTGGGGAGCTTTCGGCTGTGTACACAGCAGCTTGGAGAGATGATGCAGAACGGGGGTCACAAAGTCAGTTGTGGTATATGTTTACCTCAGATGCGGACCACATCTCTGAATAATGTGCACATTCTTTCTTGGATTAGCACAGGTCAACCAGAAGAAAGTGGTCTCCAGACTGTCAGGAAAAAGGGCATTCTGTGACAGTACACTTGACTAATCGGATGATTCCACTTACCTAACCACAGTATCTAGTTCTTTCATTATCAATTAGATCAGGTAGTAGGAACTGTTGTAGAATGTTAGCAGACAGTCAGGTGGCTCAGAATTACTATCTTCTTTCTTTATTTTTTTTCTTTCTTAAGTAAAGTCATGTAAGCTCATTTGTAGATAGATAGATTTGTAGATAGATTTGTAGATTTGTAGATGAAGCTCCAAGAGCTTCATTTTTTTTCCCCAAGTTTCTGCACAAATGATAGCAGCAAAGAAGGGGTAAATATTATTTTAGTTAACAGGGTTGGATAGCATGGTTTTCGTAACCAGTAGTTTTTCAGCTTCCTTTTCTGACATTTATCTGACATTTATCCAGTCCTTTCTTAAAATTTTTATTTAAAAAAAAAAAATCTGAAACTGCATATTGATAGGTTTATTGAAGTGAGGTCAATGAGTTATTTTTGTCTCTCAGTGCAACCCTTCCTTATGTGTAAGTAGTTTAGTTTGGACACTGCAAACAGTAATGTGCAAGTTCAAGCAACTTAAGATGTGGATTTTTGCTTGCAAATCACACTTAAAATCAGGGTATCATCTGACACACTTTTTTTTGTCTTTTCCCTGAAACAAGGACTCTGAAAGCATATTTTATGGAGTATTTGATGATGACCTTTTCCTGCAAATTCATTATTACATAATTATTAAGTTTCTACTGGCATTTTTAATCCCACAGCGGACAGCAGAGTGGATCTCCCTTTGATCTGCCCAGGGAAAACAGGCTTCATCCTGCAGTTTTAACCAGCAAAATGAGGAGACATGGTTGGGACTGGATGTAGAGCAATGTTTCTCTCCCTCCCAACTATTTATGAACTGATGCTATCCTTAGAAATTGGAACAGGGAAGCAAATACCATCTAGGTTTGGGAGAATACGTGGAAGCTTGCATCCGTGTGAACTAACAGACTGGTACAGGCAAAATGTGCGCTCACATCAAGACAGCTGATGATGGTAACTTGGCAAGCCACATAACTTAGCAATGTTCACAGATTTTGTGGTTTTGTTGCAAAGCAAAAAATGTTGTATGTTAGTTTTTGTGTTGTGTTGAACATGGTAATGCATAGTACACAGGAAATGACTCAATAGAAGTTTACAGGTGGACTTGTGTTTGTGGGGAAGTGGGTTATTACTATTATTTTGTTTTTACGCTTTATCTGGAGCACAGCTTCAGTTTCACTGTGGGACTGCTCAGCGATAGTAGTGGTGATTTGTCTTTCTTCCACTTCACATAGTGAGTGGTTTCCTGTAAGAATCTCCTCCTGACTTCTCTCCTGACATGAGCATTTCAGACTGATCCAGCAATGTTTCGGTATGAACTAAGACATCCTTGTGTCTTAGCTGAGCAGTTTGCTGGTGCCCATATCAAATTCAAGGTGTTGTGATAGTTAATCTTGATTTCAATGTATAGGAAGTATGAAGGTTCTTAAGTGTATCTTTACTTACAACATATGAAATTTATGTGATTGTATATAATACATATAGCACTTACCTGTTTTGTTTTTCTTTATTTCAGGTCCAGATAAGAGTGACACATGTGCTCAGTCATTATGGTGTGTATTTTCTGGAGAACTTTGTATTTAAATATAGTGTACTAGTGCTGACATTTACTGCATGAACCCTGCTCACAAAATAGGGTCAGTCTGGTTGATTTGGCGGTTTGGGGCAGTCAGTATTTGGTCTCATACACAAACTTGCTATGTGTAGGGTCTTTACTGTTGACTGAAAATAGACTACTGAAGTATGTATACAGTAATAAGAAAAAAAAGAGATATTTTAAGACTTAGCATATTTATTAAATTTAGATTTTAAATTTTATTTTTATTTAAATTTTATTTTGACTTTAAAAAATAATTTTAGCTTTTCTTCATCAATAGAAAACAAAAGAATGAGATGTTCTAACCTGTCTGTGTAAGATATCTTTATAATTTAGAGCCTTCAGGATGCTTAATCCAGCATGCCCTGGATGGGATTTCAGAAGTGCATGTTTACATTGTCCTAACTCCATTCCATTGCAAAGCTGATCTTGAAATGCTGTGCCTATTCTGTTATTAACATTTGTGTGATTTATAGGAACATATTTTAAAATATGGTTGATACAAATGCATCTGTGCTGCCCTGTGGCCAAAAACTCCCATGTACTGGGTTCACCAGATTAGTTCTGTCCCCTTCGTAACTTACAAAAGAAGACTAGTTCACCATCCCATTAAGGGTTTTGACATTTGTTTGTATCATTGCTGATAATAATGATTAGTCTTTATACAGTATTTCTGTAAAATTATCATTTTCCTTCAGCATACCATCAAAACCAACAACACTTCTTGCTAAAGCTGCTGAAAATTCAGAATTCAAACAGGTAACTAGCAATGGGATTGCTAAAGAGTTGAAAACCAGCAGTGCTGATGTGATTGAAACCAAAGATAGAGTGTCAGCAAAGAAAGAGACCTTTTACATCTCTTCCAAAGAAGCCAAAGACATTAAGGAAGGACAGCACCAAGAAATCAGTGTAGTATCTCCAGAAGTTAAAGGAGGAGCAAGGGGATCTCAGGTGTTGCAGAAAACTTCAAGCACCATCACACTGCAAACCATTAAATTGCAACCTGAACCAAAGGCAGAACCCCAGGCCACCTCTGTAAGACCAGGTGAAGACAGGAAAAGGGCTGTGCAGCCCATGATGACAGCTCAACAAACTGCACTTCTGACAGGGCAAGTCAGTCCGAGGAGCAGAGAAGCAGAAAACAGAGCTGGAGTCTGGAAAGCTGTAACAGAGGAGAAGAGGGAGCCTCAGGGAATTCCTCCTCAGTTTGAGAGCCGTCCGCAGAGCCTGGAGACATCTGAAGGACAGGAGATTAAATTCAAGAGCAAAGGTAAAGGGTTGAAAAGTTATGCCTTACACGTGGCGAATCCAATATTGATCTGAGTGCTTCTAACTGTTTAAATGGAAAAGTCAGAATTAAAAAAGTGGATCAAAGTTTGTTCTTCAGAATCTGACCATTTTTTAACCTCACAAAAGATTAAAAAGGGCTGCATTTTGCTCGTAACCTTGAATCAGGGAGTAGATTTTGAACACTTCATTTTGTTTATCACTGTTTTAGTAAAAATAATTTTGAAGCATTTTTATGGTTTTTTTTTTGAAGAGCATTTGCGCTTCAAATTGTTCCCGCAATTGAGAGAGAATTTTTTTTTTTTTATGTCTATGAAGAAAAAAATCACAACAAAACTGTGCTAATTGATTTCCTTTCTCCATGGTTCTTGCCATGGGAAAAAACAGTACAATTTATATCGCAACCCAGAGAATACAAAAGGGGAAGTATTCCAAAGATTCTGGAACCTTCTGAATAGTTGAGTTAAGAATTTCTCCCTCACTTTCCGTCAGAGCATCTGAAAAATATTGCAAAGAGTAATGAATTCATAGTTCTTTTAGGTAGGGGAATATAGTCCCTGTTCTGCAGAATTCAAGGTGGTTATTCATGTGCTTATTGGAATCAATGAATGGTTTTTCATTTGGCTTCAGATCCAAAGCACAGCCTCTTAAGTTGATTGGGGAAAGTCATACGTAGTATCTGTAGGGAAGCTCCAGTGAAATCTCCCTAACTCCCTTTCATAACCAGTTAGTCTGGTCCAAGAAACTCTCTTCCCTGAGAATCCTCCCCAGAGGTTGCCCAGGTTTGTCTTCATGTGCACCTTTGCTTCCTGGTTGCAATGGGCAATGTCAATGGAAACGCTACAATGACCATAAGAAGATCTCCACTTGCCAGGCTGTCAGTTCCTCATCTGATTTTCCAGACCTCTGACACTGGCAAAGCCAGCAGTGAAGCCAGAGCTGCTTTATTTCTGCTTCCTGGTGGTTCCCTGTCGTAGGAAGCTGCCTCCTTTGCCTACTCCAAGACCTTGGTCTAGAAGAAAACCATTAACAATGCTCTAATAACTGTTCTGGCTGCAGGTACCATGAATTAGAAAGTGCTGGGAGCTTTTCAAACTGCCAAATATTTGTCATTTTAAAAAGTGGGTAGGAGAGTAATTTTGGAAAATCAGAAATATCAAACTCTCCATTTGAAGATAATTATGGGTATTACTGACTCATTAAAGTTTTTATTATGTATGTGTAAAGTATGTGTAATTTGCATGAAAGTAAATAATACAGTGAGGGAATACTTACTCATAAAAATTCAAGTACATGATTGTCTAGTTTCAGGGAAACCAAAACCAGATGTGGAGTGGTTCAAAGAGGGCGTACCTATTAAACCTGGAGAAGGAGTCCAAATATATGAAGAAGATGGAATTCATTGCTTGTTATTAAAGAAAGCCTGTTTGGGGGACAGTGGATCTTACAGTTGTGTAGCTTTCAACCCCAAAGGCCGCACTTCCACCAGCTGGTTGTTAACTGTCAAAAGTAAGTAAGCTCCTGTGAGCCCATCTGCACTTGGAAAACTGTGGCTGGGCTTCTCTAAGCTGTCAAAGAGTGCAAAATTCCTATGAGACCTTCTCAGTGTAGGTTAATTTTAATTCCTACCCTCTGCCATTAATGTCGTACAGGAAAGCTGGCAAGCGACATTCTTCATCAGTGCCTGCTCTGCTCCTACTTGTTGCTTAGAATCTCACATTCTGTACACAGGGAGGACCTATTCTCCCTTGGACTTTTCTAAAAATGATTGTATTAATACATGTTGTGAAAGGGTTTTTGTTTGTTTGTTTTATTCTGCATGTAGTTCTGGAGTTGCTTAGCACTTCTAGGGGACACTGTATATCTGAAATGTTTTGCAAGCACAAACCAATCCTGTGCAATGAAGTGAATATGAAAAGAGAAGGAATGAGAATTGCATGCAGCCAAATTCAAGTACAACTCCCAGGGACAAATTGTTTTGAGTTTGCACTGTCTTCCTGGTCTGACTGAAAGACTTTCTGACCTCTTAGCAAATCCTCCCCACAATTCTAGTCTTTTCACCTGGTTTTAGCTTTTGCCCTGGAACTATGCTCATGTTTATGTAACAATTCTCTATTTGCAGTGTTTGAGGTTAAAGCAGAGTGCTAAAGACACTTCTGCAGCACACTTTTTGTCTCCTGAGAGATCTGTAAACAGCTTCCTCAATTTACCCTATATTTTACTGCCAGCCAGGGGAAATTTGATAGAGGGACAAATAAGACAGGCAAGAGGAAAGAATAGTTATGCTTCGCTTTGCACTAAGCTCTCTGGTACTATATTTCATTCCCTACTAGTGTTTTCAAATAGTGGATTTTGGGGTAGAAAACCACAACCCAAGACAAACCTTGAAGGCAAGAAATCTTGCGTTGTAGATTATGGGAGAACAACTTCTTTAGGCAAGTCTGTTGCTTAAAATGATTTTTATTTTCCAATAAAATGTTTCATTGTGATCTTGATTTTTTGCTTGCTTTCATGGGACAAATTTGTTATTACAGCCATGTCATCTTAGCACATCTAGAAAAAGTCGCTAAGTCGTGAAGGTAATTTTGTCAATCTGGATAAAGGGACTGTTTTCCTTTTGGTTTTAAAGGGCCTAAAGTTGAAGAGGTTGCTCCATGTTTTTCCAGTGTCTTGAAAGGATGCACCGTGAGTGAAGGACAAGACTTTGTGCTGCAGTGCTGCGTAGGAGGAGTGCCTGTGCCTCAGATCACATGGCTTCTCAATGGTAAGGAATTCCCTTGTCTGCAGAAATACATGTATACATCCACTTTTGGCCAGTCTCAAATGTCGCTCTGATCAGTACACGGTAAGACTGTGAGTACTGCACAAAGTTCTCTAACCCACCATAATATAGTATTTGTTAGAATACTGGAAAAAAAAAATTATTTTTTTTTCCAAACAAACCTTATGCAGGATAAATGTTTCCCTTCAGTAGTTTTCTGTCTTACTGCAGTTTTCCAGTATGTCCAGGAGGGGGACTCTGATGATAAGTTTATATGCAGGTGGTGTTTCCTGGGTTTCATTAAATGCAGTTTTTCATGACAGCAGGACAAAGTCTATGTTGCTAGTTGCTATGTTGCTATAGGCTGAATACTGTGCAACTACCCCTCCTTTGCTACTAGCTTCTGTTCAGAGGGTAATGGATAAGCATCATTGTGCTGCAGGGAAGATATTTTATAAGAAAAATAAGTGCAGTCTCATTCTTGAAGCTTGGAACAAATTCTGTGCCTGGTTCCACTCTTCAGTCACCTGGGTAGGTCGTCATAGTTCTTAGCTAGTACATACCCAAAATCTAGTGAGGTAGAACACCTGGGCAGGGCCATATGCTTCTGGTCCTGCTGCAGACCTGTACCTACCATGATTAACCTCCAGATATTTTAACACATTTATGTTGCTTTGGTCTGTTCTTTCTTTGTGATTGTTGAGTTACTATACTCTTCCTTCACAAATAATCCACATTTCTGCAATGAGAAGGAAATCAAAGTTTACACAGAGCAGCAGTGCATACTGCTCTTAGTGTTTTTCTTTCCTTACAGAAAGAATTAAGAATTCCTTAATAAAGAATGAAGAAGATCCACAAATATCTAAATTTCAGTTGCCTTTTCATGCTTTCCTTTGTTTGTTTTTTTTTTTTTTTTTCCTCTGAACCTCTTGGTTATTAGAGACATTGAAACCAGAAAGAATTAAGAATTCCTTAATAAAGAATGAAGAAGATCCACAAATATCTAAATTTCAGTTGCCTTTTCATGCTTTCCTTTTTTTTTTTTTTTTTTTTTTTTTCCTCTGAACCTCTTGGTTATTAGAGACATTGAAACCAGAATGGCATTTTCACTTTCTGCTTAGTATCAGTTTTTCAGGTTACTTCCCTACCAGAAAGATGTTCCTTCAGATTTTAAGGCTGAACTGGAATGTTTGTCCATAGCTGTCTAAAAAAAAAAAAAGATAAGCAAGTAAAACATTCTTTATCAGGATCTATAATCTTCTATCCTGCCCTGATTAAACAAACTAATATGAAAGTTTCCTTTACAGTTCCCTCCTACTATCAAAGTTGGGCCCAAACATCAGTGTTTTGTTTAGAATCCAAATGATCTTGGAGATCCAGGGCCTGGTATATTTGTACTAAGAGCTCTTTCCATGTAGAGCCATAGCTGTTAAGCACTAGATGGATTTATTCAGCTTAATCCTTGATCAGGTCTGTTACTTCTGAAGTGCAGTTGATTTTTTGCAGGCTCTCCCAAGCCATCTATCTTTGTGTGTGTGATTTAAAGACAAAGATTAGACTTTGCCATCAAGCAGTTTCCTCCAGGATTGTTTTAAAATGAATTATTTGCATATGATCTCTGTTTCTTTTTAAACCATTCAGAGAAAATGGGGTAATTCAGAAAGGTGTCAAGGCAAATAAACCATGACCTTGAGATTGGTATGTTCCTGCCACCTGTCCTATTCCCCTTCCCAATAGCTCTATGTCTGGAATAGAAATGCCAACATGAAACACCTGTGAATAAAACTCTGACCTCCTTCCGTTGGAAATCATTTACTTCTCTCTCACTGAAGGCTACATTTCAGTTCCCTCTCTGCAGGCTGGGATAGAAGCCCTGCTTACACAAGAATTGCATCTTGCAGCTCAGAAAGAGCAACTCCTACCCATTGGGTCAGCTATGTCTAATTTGTACTCCACATCCACAAAGGGTTCTCTTAGTGATTTGATGTAGTTATATCCACTTGCCTTCCACCTGATCATGTTTGTGTCTCAGATGACTTCTGACTTTCAAATGAAGTGCAGTGCCACCGTGTTACACCTGGGCATAATGTCTCCATGGATGTAATCATGTTCAGCTTTACTGTTTGGGAAACTAATGTTTCCTAGAAAATGCAGCTTAGAGATCAATAAATGACTGGTTTCTGTAAGCCTCCAGTATGTACTGTTCCCTCTTGTCATTTGCTTGTCCTGCGTTAACCTTTCTCCTCTTCTTAAAACACTAATCTGTCTGTGTCCGGCCCTGTGCCTGTTCAGGTATAGCCAGATCTTCATAGTATCCAAGCTCCTAACTGCAGTTGGATCAATAGCACAAGTAAGCAAATTTTCACGTAGCTGGATTTCAAATTGTTCAGAGTGTTGTAGGTGAAAGCCACTGCATTAAATCTGCTCTTAAATCAAAAATCAGTCATAATTTAGAGCAACAGAAGCAGAAGAAGCTATCACAGTAATAAAATTAGGGACATCATTTATTATTCTGAAGATATAAACATATTACTTTCATCCAAGACTCCTAGAGCAGACTACTGTATTTCAGTGATTTTCAGTCTTGCATCTAATTGTGATACATAACTATATACCATTTGGATTTGGACTTTAATGAATTATAAACAGTAGTGTAAGGCTGATAAATCCATATACATGGCAATGGTCATAATTTTACTTAAGGATCAAACTGGCTACTGTGATACCATTTGAATGCAAACATTTCTTTTCTGTCTGCCAGCTAACTAGATACTATGTACAGCCGTATTTCTATCCATAACCAAATAAAGGAGAAATTTGTATTTCTGGTCCTGAAATACCACTCCAAGCAGACATAACAATGCTCTTTGTGAAATAACATGATGGAGTCTTTTATCAACTGGTCATATGAAGAAAACAGTACATTCACAGTATATAATTTGAGTCAGGCAGTAAAAAAATTATTGTAGAAAATGTGTTTTAGAATCTGCTGTCCATGCTTGGAATATACAGTTTTTAATGTTTATAACTAGTAGGTTGCCCCATAGGAAAAAAAAGTACTAATAGCAGTTGCATTTTTGCTCACAGTATGTCACTTTTACAGAACTAGGTAGTAATAAGATTTATATATGGGGCAGGATGCATAAAGTACACAAGAAAATATCAATTTGTCTTCAAAGTGTGTAGTAATACAAACTAGATTTTCTTTTCAAAAAAATTAATGAGAAAAGTATGTGCATACTAGGTGAGGCAAAGAATGTAAAGACCAAGTTATCAAATTGTAAGAAACATGAGCAAAAGGCTGCCTTGAGACCCCCAAATGGGGAAAAAAAGCAGAATGGTCTTATTCTCAGACTCGCCATCCCATGATGCTGAAGAGTCTGCATGTTGTCCAGTCTGCCTCCTGTGATCCTAAGGAAGCCACAAAAGCTGAGGCCTAAAAACTTGTAAGAGTATGATGGCACCTCTTGGCTTTTTTTGTCAGCTATGACTCCATGCAAATTTAAAAGGTTTTCCAAAACATGTGCAAACTTGCCTCTGTTTCAAGTTAACCAAGCCAAAAAATAGATGATGTAACTGTGCATTGTCCGTAAGTGCACGTTAGTGCCTGTGAGGACAGGGACTTGGTTCATCCAGCTTGCACAAATAAGAGCTACTTAACTGAACTTCGGGTTTCTCCAGCTCTCACTCTTCTCTGAAACTTTACCACCTTCTGTTCCTTTTCCTTATACTTTTTTCTGTCCTGGTTTCAAATCAGTTTAATAATCTGAAACTTTTTTTCCAGCTTTAAAAAGACAGTTCTTCCATCTGTTGCTCTCACACTGAAAGTTTTCCAGGAACTGAAGCTTAAATAGCTTTCTGTTCCATACTGTTACAGGTAACCTTTTTGCCACTGGGGTCACTTTTCATTGTTCTTGCTCTTGCCTCTTTCTAGATGGTAGTAAGGTAGAATGATGCAATTCTTCACACTCCAACTATATTAACCTGTTCGCTAATCTCTGTTTTCCAGACCTCTACTCTAAGTTTCTCTCTGAATTTGCACCTATTTACTAGCAAATTCCCTAGAAGTACACTTCTTGTGTCTTAATTCTGACCTCAAGAAGGCTATATAAAGAAGAACTTTCTATTCATGCTGTTTGTGGCAATGCTTGACTATGTAACTCCAATTTACTTATGCTTCTTTAAATATTTTACTCGTAATTTCTGCTTAATGTGCAGGAATAAGGCCAATGTCAGTTCTTTTTGAATATCTTCCTATAATTGAACATGCCTTTTCATACTGCTGTCCTTCTTTTTCTCCTAAGTCCAATTGAACCTCTTTCTGCTGAATTTAGAAAGCAGTATATCCCCAACTTTAGCAGAGCAGTTCTCTGAGAAATGTTTTGTTTTAGGATAGCTTTCTGGTCTGTCCAGAAAGCTTCTAATAAATTGTCCAGGGGAAAATTTCCCTTCTTCTGGCATGGCATGCCAGCAGTATGGTATTTTTTGTTATTGTTCCTGCTGCCAAACTGTCACGGATACTTGACTGTTCTACCTCTAGAGAATGGAACATTTCACTACTGGGAGAGCTGTTTCTGTTAGATCAAAATGTAGGTACAATGAACATAATCTGGCTGTAGGTTATCCCTCTGGGCAGATATATTTTTGTTTGGTTTTGGGGGTCTGATAAGAGAAGGAGAATAGTGAATATAGCTAAAAATAAAAATGAATGTCCAGGTTTTGTTGGGACATAGAGAGAAAAAGCGGATGCCCCAGCAAATTTTGGTAGGAGGGCATGGTGAAGGAGACCACACTTCTCTTTTCTTTCCCACAAAGCGCTTCCCTTATTCATTTGCTTATTCATGATAGAAATAAAAAGACATTGTCCTTTTGTTTGATGATGCAGCTTTTATCCTGAATATGTAATGCTGACATGTTATCACTGTGGCACTGTTAGGCACAATTTATAGCCTCAATGTCAGAATCGTAGCCAGGATCCTTGTCAGGTTAGGACCTCCACAGTCAGACCAGGAGGGAATGCAGTACCCCATGCGCTCTACTACTTGGGCTTCAATTCTATATGCACATATTTGGATTTACTGATACCTTACATGCTGAAATAAAAAATTGTACCCAATATGCACAATCGCCCCTGCATAACAGAGTGAAAGGGGGTTCAACGGAACTAGGAATAAGGATGTGTGATCCATGAAGAAGCTGGATAAGTTTATTCTGAAATTGATACCTCCTGGGCAGTTGATTAAATCTTTGTCTAAGTATTTTCATGTGGTAGAAAATTCATTAACTTTATAAACAGATCACTTATATGACAGGTAAGGGACCAAGATCATCCAGCTAGGCATTTTATAGTGTATGTAGCTAGTGAATCATGTTGATTTTAGCACATGTAAGTATTTCAGAATGAAACTTCATGCTTAGCTAGTGCATAGCTAATAACTGCCTACTAGCTTTCCTAGTGTTGGAAATGGTAGTTGAGAGAAAAATATGTGGCATCATTTAATTTATCCTGCTGATAGTGCAAAGCTTGTTCTTAGAAACCCCACAGCTTTTCCCTTAATCTTTTAAAATGATTCTGGCAATGAAACCAACTTTTATCTTTCATTTTGAATATGGTTTCCCCACTGACTGATGTCTTTTATTCAGTCTTGCACATTTTTTCTTTAATTTGCCCCTTTTCTCAGATGAACCTGATTTCTCTTTCCAGCTTGCTGTTTATATACAGATATCAGGCTCTCTTAAGCATTGCATACACTGGGAAGGCAACCAATGATGAGTCAGTAGTGGAAACTATTTAATATTAGGAAAACAGATTGCAGAAGCATTTCAGAAAGTAGGGCTGAGATGGACGATAGTTTCTGAAAAAACAGCAAGGCAACTTTTAACGGGTCAACGTTAACATTTAAGCATGTTCCATACCAGTTCCAAGAACCATTTTTTTTAAATGAGCTTCAGTAGTCATGCTTTTTGCCATGGACTGGACTGTAGCTGTCGATGACCAGACTATACATACTGTAGTGCAGACTACCTGGCTGCCTGTGTAAATCAGTCTTGCAGTCTATCATAGATTTTGCTGTGTGTCTTGGAATGTCAGCCATCCATTGTCCATACCCTGACAGGTTTTGCACATCTGGACAGTAAAGTTAATGTCTTGTTTCCAAGTAAGTATTGGCTGAACAAATACACAACATCTCTTTTCTTATGCACTGGAAAGTGAACCTGGTCAAAATAAAAACCAAACTTTTCTCTTAATCAGTGTAGCACCCAGTAAACCTAATGGTGAGATTTGTCTGAGGACTGTATTCTGCCTTGAACTTGGGATGTTGCTGCTGAAAGTCACTAGAGAGCTGTGGCTGTGCACAAGGGAGCAGGATTTGGCTTTGGGCTCTAGTGGTGCTGACTGGTGTTGAGTGGCTTGATTTTCCTGAAACCAAGAAATGCTTTTAAAATGTATTGTTGGGGTATTAAGACAATTTTATTTCTTTCTGTCTACAGACCAGCCAATCCAATATGCCCACAGCACTTTTGAAGACGGTGTTGCAAAACTAACTGTCCAGGATGCCTTACCAGAAGATGATGGTATTTATACTTGTCTGGCTGAAAACAACACAGGACGGGCATCTTGCAGTGCTCAAGTCACGGTCAAAGGTGAATATCTCACCCTGCTGTAATTCGTGCAATTATATCAGCTTATGTATGATGTGCAGTAATATGCCTGTCCCTATTCTGTCTGTGTGAGTCCACTTAAAACCCTAGATGAGCTTAAGATGAAAACAAAATAATTCTAGTAAACCTAGGGGTTAATTTCTTGATTGCAGAATTGGAAATTGGAAAAACAACAAAAAAAAAAGGTATGAAGTAGGAAAACATGGACTTAAAATAAGCCTAAAATTAATCTGTTTGCAAAGTTGCCATTTGTAATTTCTCTGAAGCATTTCATCTGCATTAGCTAAGCACCAGTCAACAGAGATCCACCTCAAGGGAGTTATCTTTGACATAGGACCTGCTGATTTTTCATTCAGGCACAGAAGCCAAAAAGACAGCCCCTCACTTGCTAACCGTTGCTGAGTTATTTCAGGGCTAAC
>VZSV01000018.1:9020175-9046894 GCA_013398735.1 Nothocercus julius | reverse complement strand
TCTAGTTTGAAGGTCCATTTCCGAAACTGCTACAGACAGCCTCAAGCTAGCTTCAGTAGGCTTTAGTTTTATATGCAAGTCAGACAGGTTACCTGCTCTTTAGAAAACTGTAGCTGGTTTATATTAAGATTTACCATAAATAAGTTTTTCTACTGTTTAGTCAAGCCTTGTTACTCACAGTTGTACTACAGACTGTTACTAGCAGTCATTGTTTCTCCAGCTCCCCTCAATGTAGTTGGGGCATTGTTTGCTACTTGCATTAGATACTTTCCATTTTTCTTTTCCATTATTTCCAAGCCCTAAATACTGTCCTAATCTCTCCACAATTTTTGTTTGATATTGGTGACTCAGAAATTAAAAATCTGGGTTTAAAATTTCCATTAAAAAAAAAAATCTCTTTGCCTCTTCCTACTTCTTTCTCCTTTTATCAGAATGGGTTGACAGAAGACTGTGATCCACTGTTATTCATCAATGATTGCTGTTTGGTTGGCTCTTTCCCCTTTTGCTCCCTCCATATCATTTAGTGATACATGCTTGCTTTGTCTTTTGTTATATGGCAGGCTATTAAGATCGAGTTTTAAGAAGTCTGTCATTTTAGCCTCTCCTGACCCTTGATTTAAACCTACACAGAACTCTGATTTCTCTACGTTGGCATTGTTCATTTTAACTATCCTAATCATTTTCTACTCCGCTTGCTTTTGCTCAGGCCTCTGGGAATGGTGTTGTATAAATAATAATAAAAAAACCACCAGAACAGATGATTTATCCTCTACTGAGATTCACCTGTTCAAATCTGAGCATGGCAGCCTGCAAAATTACCAGCCCTGTTCTGGTAAGGGACAAGAATTCAGTCAGACTCTCAATGAAACCATCATGATTGAGAAACATCATCACCTTTTTGACTAAGGAAACCGCAGATGCCCTTTTCTCCTTCTATCCATTCTGTTCTTTTAGAGATGCCGGCATAGGTATCCTTTTCCTACCCCATGGTATCCCATAGGTATCCCTGTCCTACCCATGTTTGTTCAGTCAGTATGCACACTCTTAACTGCAGGGATAAACAGAAAAATTGGGACTACTGGACTGAGGATAAGTTTCTTGAGCAAAGCTTTTATAATGGCATAGTCAACATCAGAGACCTCAGAAATCCTCCTGTGGTTCCTTAAGTCATCTTTATTATCTATTGCCTTTTCAGAAGCTGAGCCCTTCTCCTTTTCCCTACCCCATCTCTCATAAAACTTTTGTTAGTGATCAATACTCTTTTTAGAGCTTTTAATGACATGATTAAAATCAGGGCTAAACAGTCATTTCATAGGTCAGGACTATCTCAAATAGTCTATACTTCAGCTTATCTTAAAAAAAAAAATTATAAGGTTATATTCCATTATGCCTCACAGGAAATATAGTTCTGTCTTTGTGCAAAATAAACTTGCAAACCTTATTACAAGGTAATACCTTAAAACTTGCAAACCTTATCAATGTGCTATTTTTAGGAGGATAGTCATGACCCACTTCCTGTTCCCTTCTCCTACTCAATGCTGTAAAATGTAAATACACTTACTAGTCTTCCAGATATTAAAACCTTTTGGATGAACCATCATCTGAGATAAATCAGTGGATCCTCATTGAAGCTAGCAGACCTGCTCTGCCGTATGTCAGCTAAAGGTCTAGTCCAGTAGATTAGTTACTTTCTTTGCGGTTAAAGCTTCATAGGCTCTGTACTGTATCCCCATTTAACTAAGAAAAGAGTTGCAAAACCTCATTTTGGGACTTTGCAGTGACCTGCATTGAAGCACCAGCTACAGCTAGGAATCAACTTATGTTTTGCAGTTCATTCTTAAAGAATTCAATTTACTCTGCTATACTTGTTTCACACTTGGTAGGCCAGTAGGAATTTTTGGTGTGTCCTACACTGTAATTACCAGTGTTTGCTCCCCGCCTCCCCCCCTCCCCCCCTTCATCCAGAGAGTGCTTCTTGAGGACATACAGACAATAAGTCTCACCTAAGGTTCAGTGAAAATATTTGAGTAGACCCTGCCAAGAAACTAGTATTTCAAGACATTTTGAACTTAAAAGCCATCTCAGGGAAAACTGATCCCACAATAGAACAGGGAGCTATTTTTAAAATTGCTTCAGGCTTTGCAGATGGAGTTTTATTTGTTTTGGTTTGCTTTTTTTTAAATTCTTTGACATATTAAAGATAAATCCCGAGCAAGGGCATTATACAGAACAATCCTGCAAAATCCAACGCTTGCAAACACCTCTTTGGCATGTCGCTACAAAGCACAGTTTTTATCCGTGTTCTGCGCTAGTCCGCAATAAAGGAGCCAGGGGGATGTAACTTTGTCTGGGATTTTGGTGATACGATCCCAGCATGGAGTCTGCAATGTTGCAGAAGTACTGTTGTCACTGCCAAAATTCAGAGTAGTAGAGGCCTGAAAGACTTGAAGTAGGGCTTGTACACTGCAAAGTTCTGTTTTTTCCAGCTGTCCCTATGAACCTTGTCTTGACTGGATTCTGAAATTGCGTAAATGTAAAAATGTTTACAGAGTTTTTAGAGTTATTCTAGGTTGCACTTAGTATCTAAACTACCCAGTCCTTCTTAATTATTCTTGGCTTGTTTCTCTTTTTCCATCCTGTGAACTACAAGTGCTTTACAAAGGTGGGTCAGTGTTCTTAACTTCACTTTTTTAGGCACTGAACTGAATTCAGAAGACAAAATCAGTGACAAAACTTGCTTTGATTTTATTGGGACCAGAATTTGTCCTAAGAAGGTTAAGCATTTGGACAGAGATGTCATGAATCGGACACAGACTGGAGGTTTTTATCCAGTGGTCTACTTATCAGCCATTCACTTCATAAATAAGAAAAAACCCTACCTTGTGAACCATTTGTCCATGTAGGCACTTGCATGGCCCACATGCCATAATTTGTATGTGTTTCCCAGGTTTTAAAAACAGAAAGAACAAATTGCTCTCCTGCTTTCTTACTCCCTCCTCTATTTTACAAACCCTGTGAAAAATAACTTAGAGATCTGTTTTGCCCTCCTTGTTTGCATTCTTATGTATGTGGAGACTTCGCTGAGGGAAAGATGCACTGCAGAACTGGGTCTTGCAGAAACAGTGTTTCTTGCAGCGTCCAAGGCGACACTCAGCATCCCTCGATCCCTCTCCTGGGAGAGTGTTGTTGTACTTCAGCCTTTCCCGCTGGTGTCACAATTCTTGCGGGCAAACCTTTGTACAGTCATGGCTGAGGCTGAGCAGTACGGAGTGGCTCTCCATTTGATGTACACTGTGAACTGACAGTTCTTAAGCTTGTGAGGCTTCTCCTGCTCTGTTACCAGCTTTGGATTGATTTTACATCCTAAAGGAGAGTAGCTGAACTCCGGGAGATCTGCTAGGAACGGCTTTAGGCTAAACCAAACCCCCTGCTAGCAGCCCTGTAGCTGTGGTGAATGAGAAAGTTCTTGAGCAGTTTCAGAGTGCTCCCACTCATCTTCCAGGACCAATTGGTACGTTGGGAGCAGCGGGCACATCCTTTTTTTTTTTTTTTTTCTCTCACTTCTTTCTATTTATCCTGCTTCCCAGTGGAGATTGCACATAAGGGCAGTAAGTCTGCCAGGTCTCCAGCGTTAAGCTTGCATTTTGTAGGAGTGATTTGAATACTGGCTGTGCTCACTTGGGACTTCTCATGCCCTTTGGGCAGACTCTGTTTGGTACTCAGATATTCTCCAGACTTTTATATTGAGGGAAGTCTGTGGCTATGAGTGCTTCCTTGGGGATTGTTATCCATAACAGTTTCTTGCGTTATATATATAGAAGTGTATATATATATATATATATATAGTGTTGAATGTATTCCTACAGCTTCTTTTTCTCAATGTCCTTAAGGACAAATAAGGTGTATTTTCTCCTTAATAAGTCCTCAATCAGCTCAAAGGGGTCAGTTTTTTAATAGGACTTCAGGAGAGCTGTGGCAACACTTAAAAAAACCCTACTGCCTGGAGGAGTTATATTTTGCTTTTGGCTTCTCCTGTGTTTAGTGGAGAAGAGCTGTTTGGGGCTGAAAAGATGATATATATCTGTGGCAGTGGAGGCGGGGGGGAGTGCACTAATGACTTCTTTAATGGGAGCCTTTTGCAGAAGGCATGCATGGTATTCCTCTGCAAAAGGAAGAATAAGTACTCAGTACCATATATGGTGACACTTTCATGTTTTTTAATATAAACATGCAAAGGCTGGAGCAATCCATGTAGATGGGTTTTGCTGATTGGTTGGGTCAGGAGGGAGGGAAGGAAATGAGACCCTGCTTTTAATATCTTAGCATTAGGAAACTTAAGAGCTTGAGACTTGAATAAATAAACAGTAGGCAGAGTTGGGAAGATTTTCAACTTTGCAAAATAGCCCCCTCCTCTGCATGGATTTTCCAGCTTTTGTATTTGTTTTCATTTAGCTACTTTGTTTGCAGCTGTTTCATTCTGTAAATTGTTTTGATTTTTGTTCAGAGAGAATGCTGTTCCCAGTGTATAGAGCTATAAATCAGAAAAAGATATTTGATATAGCTTGACTCTAACTAGAAGGGGCCCAAACCCACTCAGCCAAACACCACAGTGCTGGCCTTAAGGAGGGAGCAACACACTAGGGTTGAGATGTGTTAGTGCAACACACAGTGCAGTCACTTTAGCTCAGGAAAGTTAGGGTTTTGGAGGGGGAAACCTCAGCTTTTCTGATTTCATTTAAACATTTCAGGAACCAAGTTGGAGAATGCAGCTGCCAGGTGTCTCTGATGCTGCGAGAGAGTTCAGCTTCCAGAGCAGAAATGTTCAGAGAGTGAGTATTTTTCCCAGGGACTTGCATGGGTGGGTTCTATTTTTTGCTCCGTTAATTCCCTGCCCTTACAGACCCAGTCTGGCTGCTGTTCAACCTAATCCCCAAATGTGACCCAACAAATTGTTTTCATCATACAGGCTAAGCACACTGTACCAAGCCAGAGTAGAGAAGATCTTTTTTGTTTGTGCCCTTATATGGCTCTTGAAGTCATCATTGATGCAATAAACTAATGGAGTGTGCTCCTCTAATCAGCCTCCCCTTCTATAAACACATTTTGTTCCTGCTCTGAGATTGTTTCCTGACATTTTTAAACCAGCCCCTTTCCTGGCTGACTCTTTCTTTTCTTTTTCTGATTCTAGTGGAAGAGAGTCAGGCAGCTCTGGAGAGCGAAGAGATGGTGGAGATCATGGTACACTAACATTTCGTAGAACAAGTGCTTTCAAAAAGAGCAGCAGTGAAATCAGAGCAGCTGAGGAAGAGCAGGAAGACGTCCGAGGGGTGCTGAAGAGGCGAGTGGAAACTCGGGAACACACGGAGGAGAGCCTGAGGCAGCAGGAAGCTGAGCAGCTTGATTTCCGCGACATTTTAGGCAAGAAAGTCAGCACCAAAAGTTTTTCTGAGGAGGAACTGAAGGAAATCCCAGCCGAGCAAATGGACTTCCGTGCTAACCTGCAACGGCAGGTCAAACCCAAGACCTTGTCAGAGGAGGAAAGGAAAGTTCATGCTCCGCAGCAGGTGGACTTCCGTTCTGTGCTGGCCAAGAAAGGCACCCCAAAAACCCCTTTGCCAGAGAAGGTGCCACCTCCTAAGCCAGCCGCTCCAGATTTCAGGTCTGTGTTGGGCTCCAAGAAGAAGCCACCTGCAGAGAATGGCAGTGCTGGCACCCCAGCACCAAATGCCCGCACGAATTCTGAACCCCAGAAACCCATCCCCAATTCTGAAGCTCCTGTTGCCAAACCAGTAGTAAAAAAAGAAGAGAAGAACGACAGG
Organism: Nothocercus julius; assembly: GCA_013398735.1. NCBI lineage: Eukaryota > Metazoa > Chordata > Aves > Tinamiformes > Tinamidae > Nothocercus > Nothocercus julius. The sequence continues at coordinate 9,041,075 of VZSV01000018.1, read as the reverse complement.
AACTGTGAACATGGGTGCTCAGTGGTGGATGGTGGTATAATTGGAAAAAAAGCTGAAAGTAAAGGAACCGCAAGCAAAGGAACAGCACCATCCTTTACGGAGAAGCTTAAGGATGCTCAAGTAATAGATGGAGAAAAATTAGTTTTACAATGTCGGATTTCCTCTGATCCCTCTGCAGCTGTAACCTGGATGCTAGACAGCAAACCCATCAAGTCATCAAAGTCTGTCGTCATCTCTCAAGAAGGTAAATTAATTTAATTAGAAGCAAGCTGGATGGCACACTATTATATCCAACTCTTGATTAATAATATATAGTTCATTACAGGTAATGGAATACTTTATTTAAGACATGTGCCAGTAACTGCTTCCAGATGCATCTTTCTTGTTATTTCCGTGAAGTACACAAGAAACAGTATTGTTTAACATTTTTTGCAGATTCCCTTTTAACAACCTGCAGATGTAATATTTTGTAAAGTTGAACTTCATGCATTCTTAAATGCTGTTTACATTGCTAACAGTGTTTAAGGAGCTGGTATGTGACATTTATTTCAGCTGAACGTTAAGGATTTAGAGTGTTGAAAAATAGAATAACTGGTTTATACATTCTGATTTAATTATTTTATATGTTTACCATTTCAGGCTTTTCTATTGCATTAAGAAACGTGGAAGCAAAGAGGAGTTGTGTTACTGAAAGAAAATAGTGCAAGTTTGAGTTATACAGTTAACATCAGAGTTCAGAATTGATTTCCAATACATTCAGTAGCTTACAAGAAGGTGCTCATATAGTCTGTGGAGACAACGAAGCATAAAAAAATCAACGGCATGATGGTTTTTAACAAATTTCAAAACAACACATGGTTAGGTTAATGTCCTCAGAGAGAACATTAATGTTGTCAAAATGAGTAATTTCTTTGTATTCCACTTTCTGGGTAAACAAAGCCCTCTAGACTGGTTTTGTGCAGCATGAAAGCTAATATTGTATCTAGGCAAAATGCACGTTCCTTGGGACAAAAGTGGAGGAGATAACTGGTATTGTAGGAAATAAAATTGCTTGTTTTATTTTGGATTCATAAAACACTTAGGGAACTGTATGAAGAATGACAGTGTCTCACCTATTTGATGCTAAAACATTTCACTGTGGTTGTAAGGTACCATAGCTTGATACAGGGATCTGCACTTTTAATTATGAATCATTCTTTATTTAATCCATATTTTTTTTAAGTGCTAGCAAATGAGAACCAAAAGAACATGCACAGCGATTCACCACAACCAGTGAATCCTTCCACAAGCACTGAAACACAAGGATGCCTTTATTTGAAGCCAATGAAATCAGAAACAACATTGTTTTTTGACAGAACAAAACAGTACCTGAGCTGTGTTTGAGCATAACACAGTGAGTAGATGGGGATAGGGAAAGAGGCATCTTGTGGCTGGAGTAGCAGAAGAATTTTCCTCCTGATTGTGTGTTGATTTTTAGCAGAGGGAACTGTGCAGCACAGAGGGCACTCTCGTGTACGTGAGAAAAGGTAGAATGGAAAGAATGACATTCTTGTGAAAAGGTCCGAGATAATGAAAAAGGTGGGACCACAGTCTAGATAGCCTTACCCTGAAGGCAGTCCAAAGAACAAGATTTCAGGGGTTTTCTTGGAGTTGCCTGGGGTAGCAAGAAATTGCACGTCTGAAAGTTTCATCTCTCCTGGTAGACCAGAGAGAGAACATCCTTGTATCAGAGTGAATCAGGTTCTCCTGAGCTATGGCGGAGGGGAGCCCCACAGAGTGCTGCAGCACTGGTGCTGCAGTGCTGCACAAACGCTTGGAAAGCTGCTTTCTTGAGTGAAAAAAAGCTGTTGTGACCCCCCAACTCATACCCATATTTAAAAACAAAATAGTACTGTGAAGCTGAAAATGCAGTGCAATGGGGGTTTACTCTGAAGTGATCCTGATGTCCTTAAATGCTCTGCCACCTCCCTGAGCAGAGCAGGTGCCAGGTTTGGTCCAGTTTGTCTCAGATCATAACACCCCAGAGCTGGCACTTTGGCAGGGGATCACAGTTCAGCAGTGCTGTCCATTGGGATAAAAGGGAGAGATCACCATAGGATAAGGAATCCAGTGTTTCAGGACAGCTGTCCTTCAGAGAGTGAAGGATGCTTTTGTTTGAGTGGTGCCTGTACTGTTATTATGGTTGGGTAATTGTATTACTTGTACTTAAAAATTATGGTGTCTTTTGCATATTTACAGAGGCAATTAGAAGGAAGTGTTACATAAGGAAGTAAATGATAAGGTTTTCTCTTTCAATGCCAAAAAAAAAAAAAAATGGAGCAAAGGTTGCAAGTATTTTTTTCCACCCTATTACCTGCCTTCTGCTATATTGAAGAGAGACCATGCGTGATGCTCAGTTTATTTTTTTTCCAGCAGTACCTACTTGCTTTGGCACTTGGAGTTCCAAGTGTTGCTGCTGTCATGCTGTGAGGTGCCTTTATGCCAAGTGTTACATAATGAGCTAGATACGCATGATACTTACTCAAAGCAAGTTCCAATTTTCTTAGAGATTGACTTGCTCTTTTTCCCTAATTAGGAACATGTAAATACTTGAAGGATATCAGCATTCAGAAGAAGGAATAGTTAGCCCAACAAATGAGAGTTTTGCTGGAAACTAGAGACTAGAACTGAGAAATTGCAACTGTAGGCTAAATACTAGGAAAGATTGCTCTGTAGTGGGGGCCTGAGGGCTGGTACCACAGAGAGGCCTGGGGGCTAGTACCACAGAGACAGTGTTTGGAGCAGCTTTAAACACAGAGAACAACAGTAAAACGGGATGCAGTACTAGGCATCCCAATGCCAAAACTCGAGTTTATATCTTTTACCCAGAATGCTGGGAAGACAACTTGGTCAGGCCACAGGCATCATGTCTTTTAGCAACAGCGCATTTGGCCAACCTTGGCACAACATTTACGGGCCCCGGAGCTAATCCCCTACAGTCATCCTCAGCTGAAGGAAGGCTGAGTCTGTGGAGAAGGAGAGAAATTCAGAGCAAAAGGACCTAGCTCCCATTAATGGCCTTAGATTTTGCAAAGCCACTTTTTTTCCCTCTTCAAAATGATCTTGCTGCCCTGTGTTCAGCAGCGAAATCTATTATGGGAATGGATCCGTTAATGGCTATTTCACCAGCTGTTTAAGTGTTCCCTAACGTTTGATGGCGGGCACTGGCTGTCATGTGTGGAAAACACCGTACGAACATTTTCCTTAGGTGTCTCAGCAGTAGGGTGACTTATTCCTTTGTGGTGGGCTGGATAGTGGAAAAACCTCCATCTAGAGGAAGAGGTGTTTGCCTGCTTTCTTCATAGGGCAAGCCCATTTTTTTTACTACAGGCTAGTGGCCACAAGCTGTTCAGCATGAGTGGCACCTGAACCTGCAGGATGATATGTGTCTGTCCTTCGGAAATCAAATTAACACTCTCAGTCACTACTGGAAAGCAGGAAGAGGCAGAGGTTTGGTGACTTCCAGGTGCCAAACGTATCACTGAAACAAATCCACAGAATCTCCTGGTTTCTTGAACACAGAGACCTACTAAAGCAAGTGGTACATTTGGCTAGGAAGGACAGGCTTAAAATACATGCATTACACAAAATCTTTTGGTGTTTATCAAGTGTACTGAATAAGTGAGCCCTCTATGTAATAACTCACTGAAAGTAACTTTCCTTGTCATATTTCCTTGTCAAAGGGCCTAATAGAAGGCCCTTTGGCTGCTCTATGCACTTTTATTCGCTTGTCTCGCCCGTATTTGAAGAGGCTGCATTCCTCTCTGGGGCTCTTTAGCTGTCAGCTTGCAAGAGAAGAGTGGATGTTAGCCCAAATTCTTTACGGGCAGAGATGCTCAAATTTAAACACCAGAATAATCACTGATTTTTAAGGTCTTTAGCAAATGAAAAATTAAATTCTGCTCCAAAATCAGACTTTTACCTTCAGGCCAATTATTCAGTATATTTGCTGTATTCTTTTGCTTAAGCTAAGGTTTGCAATGTGCTTATTATTTCAGGGTAAAGTTTACATTAGCAATTAGAAGTCAGAATCTGGGTAGCATTATACTGAATGTCACGATCACATACTAAAGAACCGTCTCATTCCTTCCATTTTACGCTTCAGCTATTAAAAGTGTTTTATTGCTCTTTCAAATCATGAACATCAGCATTTTTTTTCTCATTTCTTTTCATGGGACAGTTCCACAAATAGTCTTCTGTATTTCCATTTGCAGAAGTGATCTGTTGCTATAAAGTATCATTTTTTTATGGCAGTGAGCTATTATACCAATTTTATTTTCACCAATATGTTTGACCCGATAGGAGTTTATTAATGGCTTGATTTTATATTTTTTTTCTTTTAAACATTTATCAGAGTCTTCACTTTGAGATAGGCAGCTGTGGGTTTGTTGCCTCTAAATCTCATAATAAATGATAACTGTGTCAAATAAGAGAGGATGTCAAAGAGGGTGCTCACAAATCAGTGTTGTGAATGAACGGGCAGCTTAGATGGTGTATGGTTAAAAGGTGGTTGATTTTAGTGTGAAAAAAAAAAACACTGCTTTGTTTCAAGTAAGGAGGTTTTTTGTTTGTTTGAAAGAGGATTTTGAGAAGCTGCTAGAGTGGAATTAGACATATATGGACCGTGTAGCACGAGCTTCCTCGCACCACGAGCTCTCGGGAGCGGGAACCATTTCGTTCTGTGTTTTCCAGGACTTGGCACAGCAGTGTCCTGTGCTGGTGGCCTGCTATGTGACTCACCCTTGGATGCTAGTATGAGGCTGGAAATTTTTGCCTGGACAAAACCTGTTCTAGAAAAAGATAGTAGAAGGGGCCTGGATGCTGGTGTGCTTAGTGGACTGCAGAGCTCAAAGGAACTGAGATGCACAGTGAATATATGTGCAAACTGGCAAACTTGCCATTTGCTAAATCAATTTGCTCTACTTTTTTTGGCTACTTTAGTACTGTGAGACTCTGTACATTGAGGACATACTGTGTAGTGGTGTAGATCAGAAAATGCCCAGAGTTTGTGTTACTTTGTCAAAGACGGGTTTTTTTTTGTTTTGTAAGTGTGTTGGCAGTGTGAACAGCTGGTAATCTTGTTAGCAGTAATGCCTTAACAACCTTCTTGTGACTTAACACAAGTCTGGTTATCAGTTGTGCATGTGTCTGCCTAGGATTTGCCGTGAATCTTCTCATTTTTCTTTTTAATTAACTATGAGTAAGAGTTCAGTGTGTAATTAACATATCTATTTGTCCTGCTGAATTTAGCTGGACACTGCAACATAAGAAAAGCTTAAAGAGGCTCTATTAAATTTTTCTCCATAATTCATAAATCTGCACTCCCTGTAGTTTGTTTGTTTTTGTCATTTTAATACCTCCCCTTCAGTTGTTGTTTGTTTTGGTTTCTACTTTTTAGAAGACATGCAGAAGACCCTTACCTTAATATCAGCATCAGTGAGATGGAGGTTACCTTCCCATTGCTGTGCTTGCAGATCATTTAGCCCTCCATGTCACAGTGGAGCTCATTTTTGTTACTTCTGTGTTAAACCTTGAAATCTTGGATGTTGTCTCTCCTTTACATAACACAGAAGTCCCCTCTGAAGTCCTTTCTTGTGCCTGGATATAAAATTGGATTTTTCTCTATATTAAGCCCCATTTTCTTAGGATAAGTAGGACTTAGTTCAACAAGTAAATAAGATCATTTATAATTGCTTACTGTGTTCTCCTTCGCACTGTCTTCCTCTGTTTCCCCTTTCCAAGGCTGCATACAGCCTTTCAATCGTCTGTATTTTTATCAACATTGAATTATGAATACTTTACATCATAGGTTGAAATATTGAATAAATTTGGTCATAGTTTGATCACAGAGTAAACACACCAGAAACATATTGTACTGATTTCCTCTTGTCACCTTCTTCATGAAATCTTTATTTTGTCAGCGTTGACTCTGTCTAATGTGAATGCTGCTAATAGAGCATTACTTTCAAATAAACTGATATGAGATTCAGTAAATCTAAGAAAATTATCTTCGCAGAGTTATGTGTGGCAGTTGTACATGTAATCCTCCAAAGAACAAAAGCAGGTTTGCTACTAATATTGTCTTTTTTAAAACGCTGTGAGTTAGCAATAGTTAAATCTTGATTTTTTTTTTTTTCCTTCTTTGAAACTCCATGAGTTTTATCATGGCATTGCTTGTTATCACTGTCATTGTATTCAGTGAATAGTTTCCTGGTCAACCCACCTGCCATTTTTAAACATCCCTGTGACATTAGCCTATTTCAGCACTTTCCCACACAGTCTATGATTTATTAAAAATTAACACCTGTAGGCCAAAGAGAGCCCCTCAGCCAACTTGTTATGACTTGAAGGAACAATTTCCCTTGGCCTCGTATTTATTAATATCACCTAGATACGCCTCAGTACTTCTTATTGCCGTGGGATACAAATGCAAAAGACAACAGAAACTTCAATCTGCGTCAGAAACATGGAGTCGGGAGTTTGGCCAGCTAGATGCCAGAACAGGGAATTAGACCAGGAGCTGTTCTTTGTTGGTTTGTGTATTTGTTTTATATCTGAAGTTCACTTTCTGCAGAGTTTCATGGAAAGAATGCAGAAGCCTAGAGATATTTTAAACCAGTTTGCACTATTTTTGAGTAAGTCCGAAAATCCTTTAACAGCTCAAAATGCAAGGGAAAGTTTTTGTGTATCTAAGCTAGAGTCTCCAGTAAACTGTCAGCTTCTCTGGCTGTTAACGTCTCTCTAGAGCTGCACCAGTTCCACTGCCCAAGTGGAGGATCCAAGAATTTGTGTTTACCCTCATGCTACGCTTTGTGGAAGGGTTTTAAAGACTACATCGGTGAGCTGGTTCTTTTTTTTTTTTTAATAGAGAAAAGAAATAGAGGGATGAAGGACAAAATTAATTGTGAAATTTTTCAGTTGGCTGCGATTTGTCAAGTGCCAGGATTCAGAATATCCAACTGGAGTCACTGGTCTGAGCTTTCTTAAAGTCATGAGAAAATAAGCTTGTTTCAGGTCATGAAGGGCTTTTGTAGAGGAAATACCAAATACTTCTTTGAAAGGCTTTCGGCCTTCCAGGGAATGGACTGTAGCTCTGGTTCGCAGAATATAGGCCTTTTGGGGAGTTTCCTGTCCTTATTAAATCTCATCTCTCTCTCTTTCTTTTTTTTTTTTTTTTTCCAATTTCCTAAGGAAATGACTTTTCTATAGCCCTGCTGATTCTCTGCCTTTGCTTTTAGCCTCCTAGCCTGGCTAGTATTTTTGAACCATTGGCCGATTTAATAACAAATAAAACATAGTAGTCTGCAGCTTTGTGAAAAATAGTGACTAAATAAAGGAGAATGACCCAAGTTATCACATTTCTTTTTTACTCCTGCACTTAGGGCAGAATGCCACCATTTCATCTTCTGGTGGTAGCAAGAAGCCCAGCGACCCACGTGTGCTTTGGATGTGCTGATGCAGTGTGGCTGCTGGGGAGTATGAAATGCTGAAGGGAGGAAGGGTACAGATCATTGCTGCAGGGAGATGAAAGTTAAGAGACAAAAGGGACAGCCATTGGGAAACCAGGGTTCATTTATTCTTCTGCTCAGCCAGTAACTTAATTCAAGCTAAGCACATACAAATACTCTTTTGGAATGAGTGTCCTCAGCGCAACTTAACATTATTTCATGAGGACTTGACTTCCAGCTCAGTAACCCTCATGCATTTTCAGTCAGACCCCTGCTTTGCAGCCTGGCCAGTGCTGGATTATGTAAGCACTGTTGACAGAGCACTGTACACACATGGAAACTGGAGGATTTTCATGAGAAGAAGCTAGGATTTGCTTATAAGTTTGAGTTTAACTCTGGCTGTTGGCAGGGAGGGTTCTTTCTGTTTGCATGCTGCTTAAGGAAAGGTAACTCCTGAGGAGTTAACTTACACTTCCAGAGTGTGCTATATGGGCAGCAGCACAACGTTAGGAGTGGTGAATCTTAAATGAATCTTGAATAAGCTGATGAGCATTCAGGTCAGGGAGGGCTATTGAGAAGGTATGAGGGTTCCAGTAGCAACTAAAGCAATTGCTAGTTTGTTCCTGTCCCTTAAGGATCCAGTTATCCTTACAAGCTGGGCCCTGTCCTGTAAGTAAGGTGGCCAGAGACCTAATTCATATGTGACTTTGTATGTGACTTAAGCTCTTTGGCAAAGTCATTTTTAGGTTCTAATGTGCAATCTTTTCTGATCAAGTTATATAGACTCATACAAATTCTTGGACTGGAATTTATCATTGGTTTGCCCTCCGATTGTCTCTTTAAGTAGCAGAGATGTCTGAGTTTATATATGTTAGATGCTTGACAGAGCACTTTTGTAATATCTCTCCATTTGGAAGGAGGCCGCAGCTCCAGCTGACTCACAGAGGTGAATTGCCCAGGAAAGGGACGCGGCTTTTCTCTTCACTCTTTGAGTTGGCTGAGCACAGCCCACGTGAGTGAGAGGCTAGTGCTTCTGCTCTGAAATAACTCTCGTTTAGTTTCTTAGGGCAGAGGAAAGGGCATTATTTAGAGCTTATTTTGCTGAAAATAAGGAGGAGGGAAAAATCATTTGCTTCTTGCACAATCCTGACAAAACAAATCTGTTGGGAATGCTTTGGATGTGTTTTGAAAGACTTGCTTTGGATAATAACATCCAGTCTTACATTGAAGGACAATCTTTGCCAAAGGCCAAGTTTCTGTGTCAGAACTGAGGCTCAGTCTCTCAGGGAAGTCTCAGAGTAAAGCAGATTCTCCGTGTTGCTTTTCAAGGATCAGTGCCAGTTGTGACAGTGCCATCTCCCACACTGCAAGGGGAGACGTGATGGGGAGCTGCAGGCAGCCACTCCAGAAGGTAAAAGTCGGCCTGTACTTAGCCTAGAGAGAGAACTATGGAAAATAGCAGGAGATGCTGGGAAATCTCCTGATGTCCCAGGTTATAGGAAAAAGCCTAAGAAAGATTGGTTAGAGGACAGGTCAAGCTTCCAAGTGAGGAAGGAGAAAGCAGGATATTGCAAGGATATTTGGACAGGGAAGGTGTGGAGTATGCTTTTTTTAAGGGGGTTCTCCCCAGGGTGTGAAGTACTTTGTTGTTCCATGCGCTGCAAGTGAGAATGTAAGGGATAAGGTAAACCAAAGTTTTCCTTCCTCATCCCCCATAGTGGGAACAGCTTCTGCTTTGGTTCACAGAGTTTTATTTTTTAAGAGGAAATGTGTTTCCCTTGGGTCATACCAAGCTTCCCTTGGTAACCACAGAGCTTATGTCGCATCCTGTTTCTGCAGACCCAGTGAATCCAAATTTTTTAAGTTTTTTGTTTGAAATGGGTTTATTGCTGTGACAGATTTGATTACCATTGATATACTGGGCTTTTTAAAATATGCTTTACAAGATCAGACATTTGGTCTTTGGGTGATTCCCATAAAAAGATGGCCCTCAGTATCATTTTTAAATTCAGGCACTAAGCTAGAGTTCTGCTTTCAAACAAGGATGCTGATAGGACTACTAGAGACAAGGTTGAACCAAAATACTGCAGCTGAAAACTTTATAGAAGTTCTCTTATTTGCAGTCCTACACTACTAGCACTTTTCAGAAAAGACCATCTCACTGAGGACTTATCACTGCTGTAAGGCAAAGATTGGCAGGGGAGATTTTGTTCTAGATCTTCTGTATCTTCATCTTTTAATCACTCGAGGGCTACAGGCCCAGTTTTGAGAATCTTAAGGAATACTGATATAATCTAAATTATGCACCTATGGATTTCTATTTTATTTCAGTCTTAATAAAGTTCTGATCTCTATTGTGACTTCTAATGTTGAATTTTTAAGGTCGAGACATCTTTTTTTCCAGCAGTGAACATCAACTGTATTAAAAATATGGATCATTTCATGCATTCTGTACCTTAGTAACACGAAGCTATTTTGTGAACTAACATACATAATGCCCATTTGACCTCTTTTTTTCTCCATATTAGGGGCCCTCTGTTCACTTACCATTGAGAAGGCTGCTCCTGAAGATGAAGGGGAGTACAAATGCATAGCTGAGAATGCAGCAGGAAAAGCTGAATGTGCTTGCAGAGTGCAGGTGGAAGGTAAGTGCTTTGCTGGATATGGGAAAACCCTTCCAGAGAACTTTCTCCTTTCCTGGTAGTTCAGCATCCGCCATAAAGAAGCATGAGCAGAGAAATAGTGGAGCGCCTGATGCTCTCACTCCTTTGTGATACAATCCAAGCTCCTGATGGCCACTGTATTTCTATAAAGATACGACCCTTGTATACCACTGTCATAGAAGTCTGCTAGGAATAATTTGCTAACCAAGGTACTGGCTCTCAGCTTCAGTGATGCTGATGACACTGTACTCACATGCCAGATAGTCTTGGTCTTCAGCAAATACTTTGTTACGGGGTTGGGAGCACAAACTTTTAAAACTGCCATGGAATTTAAGCCCAGGTGATTAAATGTGATTCTTATCAGCTCATCTGCAGGTGAAGAGCTCATTCTTGAATACTCTGTATTGCAACTAAAAGCACACAAAACTAAGAAACAAATGCAATACCTACCAAAACACAAATCTTGGATGGTAATTTAAAGAAATAATGAGATTTTACTATCACTGAAGTTGAGTAAAGATTGTCTTGAGACTTCAAGCAGAATCTAATATCGTATAACTCCTTCAGTTCCACAGAAGTAGAAGGATGAAGGAGCAGATCATCAAGAGCTTAGTATTCAGTAATCCCCTAAAGCTATCCTAGCATCTTTTAGATATCTCAGTCATCTTCATATTGTTTCCTTTTCTTTGTCTTCTGATCACCCTCAAGTAGTTGCCTTCTTTCATGAAGTCTCCTTCAGCATTATTGTTTCCCGCTCTAGATTTCTTGCTGGCAATCCTGGGAGACTAGATGAAGGCTTTGTTTTGCAAAGCCTTGATCATGGGAGGATGTCAACGCATGATATATTAATTACTTGGTGACAAAGATGGTGCCCAGTCAGCTGTCTCTGCCTTATACTGGCAGTGCCACCTATCGTGGTAGGAGTTAACTGCTCACATAATACTGGGCACCAGGTGACCGCTTTCCTACCTCGGTACTGACCAACTCATCTGTCCTTTCCATTCCCTACTGGCGTGCTGCTTTGTATGGCAGAAGAGGTTTTGAGGAATGGCACCAGAGCAAGCTCCAGGTACTAGGAGGGATGCCACTAGATATCCCATGTCTGTGATTGGCAGATAGGACAAATTATACTTTTAAAATAGAATTGTGATCTAAAACAACAGTAAAAATTGCTCCTTTCTAGTCAATCTACAGCAAACACGTTTTTTAGACTCTAAAATTAACCTTAAATTTGATTGTTCCTTTTGACTCCATGAACTAAAATCAGCTCAGAGGACTTGGTTCATTAACTCAGGAACGAATCTGTAGAATATAAGTGTCTAAGGCCTAGCAGACTTCTGCTCTTAATCACTTGCTAGAAGTTTCTGTTTTCCTCTGTTATTATTACAGGGAATTTAGAAAGACCAACTTTGATGCTCTGGCACCTACAAGTAGTTGACTGAAACAGGTGGTTCCATAACATGCTATCTTTTCTCCAGTAACTACATTTCATATAGTTATTTCCAGTATAGATCTTAGGAAGTCTTAGTGTCTGAAAACTACAAGCTGTAAAGCTGGGATCAGAATCCATAATTGGATCTTCTTCCCAAAGAATAACTTTCTTCCAAAGAGGAATGTTGGGGTTAAAAAACCTTAAAGAGAGCTTGTTAGAATTTCCATTACATGACATGCTCTACCGGGATAACCTGGCTGAAAAAAAGGTTGCATCTCCTAGCTCTATGTGTCTATATCATTTGCATATACTTGAAAGAGATCTAGTATTGACTCTTGGATGTCAATGCTGAGTAGTGCTGGATAAGAGCTGTCTATCTTGAGAATGCTGAAATGCATCAAATTTGGGTCCTCTTGATGCCACTTTTGTCATCCTCTTCAGGGACTGATCAAATGCATAGTATCTTCTTGAAAATACTTAACCATACAGAGGAAATACAATTTCAAAGAGTCTTCATCTATATGTATCACATATACAATAGACTAGAAAATGACTAGAAAAGAGAATATTTTGGATGAAATGATGCTTCAAAGAGGCCTATGCTTCCCTCTTCCCATGTCCTGTCTAAAGCAGCTTTGTGCACATCGTACTTTTTTCTCTTCAATTAAATAAGCCCATCAGTCTTGGTGGTGTCTTCTTTCTGTTTGCTTTCTCAGGTTTTCAGTGTAGCTGCTTCTGCAGAGTGCGTCCCTCTCTGTTCTCTCTTCCTTTTGGAATAAGACACACTTAAAAATTCTGTGCAGAAAATTTTGTTTAAAACCCTAGCAGCCCACAAGTTTCTCTAACTTTGCAGAGAGCCAGAACAGACTGTTAACAGGCAGGACTTTCAGTCTTAATTTTTAAATTACTCTGTATTTTATTATCATTTTTGTTTTGATTGCAGATGCCTCATCCACAAAGACCACAAAGCCTACTGAGAAGAAAACCAAGAAGCCTAAGAGCACACTTCCCCCTGTGCTGTCAACAGAGAGTAAGTGTTAGTGAATTTAATTGTTTCCTTTTCAATGGAAACAAAAGAGTGCTTGGGGATTCTGTGGTCATTCCCTTCTGTTTGTAGTCATAGTAGCAGAAGCTTTTGCTGTTTCTTTAACCCTTACATATAGGTCATGTGAAATAAGAGTTTTTGCCTTGTAGGGAATGGAAGTGAGAGGTGAAACTGTGAGTTCAGACCAAGCCCACTCAGTTCTCAGTTTCCCATAATGATGGAATAAACTTGTGACACGTTTCTCTTCAGCTGCCTCCCCAAAAGAGTGCAGAAATTGTCATTTGTTTCAAATCATGTTGTGTCCAGTGCAGACGACCGTCTTTCCTTTGATGGACAAGATATCTTAACTGAATTGTCTCCTGGAACATAAGCCCCGTTCTTTTTCTGTGAACTTAGGAAGTGATTTTATGAGTTTCACATTTTTCATTCCAGTCCTAAATACTTTGCTTGCTTTTAATGCTACTTAAAAGTAACAAATCAGCAATAAAATCCAGTATTTTTTCTACTCTGCGTATCCGCATTTGATTAAGAGGAAACTTTAAATCATGGTAAAGCCACTACAATATTACTGCTTAGAAATTGGCCATACTGCTACTACTTTAGAAATAGAATGCCCACAAAGTACAAATATCTCTTTGAAATAAACACTTGACCTTGACAGTTGTCTACTTATTTTGTATATGAGTTCCTAAAAAAGGAGTAAAGGCATAGGTGTAACAGAAACAAGGAATATTTTCTCCAACCATTTCAAAGTAATTAGGAACAAGATACTATCGGATTCTCAAGCATGGAATAGTTTCAGCCTTTTTTCAGATGGATGCAGTTTTGTGCTTGTTAGTGATCACAGGTAGTACTTCCGTTTCTGGAATTGTTGACTTACGTGCCCCTAGGCTGTTATGTCATGATATGTTCTATTCCTACATGTTTTGGATGATACCTCTTCTCTATTTCGCTATCTTTCTGTCTTAAAGGTGATGTTTGACTTGGGCTGCAGGTATTCCCACCTTGTTGGCTGAACATTAGAACTTCCCCCCCGCCACTCATTTGGGAGGGTGAAAAGGGCCACACCAACATGCTCCACTCCACATCTGTGCTTCAAAGCCTATAAATAATAGGAACTGAGAAGAACAAGCACTTGTTCTTGAGCATCACTAGAAAACAAGGTTTTAAAGCCGTTTAAAGCACCACAGGCTACTGTTTCGAAGTGTTTTCTATGTACACAAACACATTTCCTCACAGCCATGTTATCAGTTGCACCATTCCCAAGATTTTGTGTTAGTGGGAAGTAAGTCTAAATATGCAGAGATGCTGTTCCACATTTTATTGATATTGTTGCTTGCCTTGCTGTTGATCTTAATACAAACTGGATATGGTCAGTAACAGAGAAGCTAGCAACTCTGGCTTCAGAAATGACTAGAAAAAGAAAGTTGAAACAATGATGGCTGTTTTTTCTTATGTTTGCTCCATGATATATTATATCAGTGTTTAAAGTTCTTAAGCTTCTCATAAGGTCTTTTTTTTTGGAAAAAAACCTGTAAAACATCTTTCTTGTTGCCCTGAAAATATCGTGAAGGTAACCAGACAGAATATTAGGAAACTGGGCTTTGGAAGAGCTTTTGAAAACCTTTGGAGGAGTACATATATCATTTTAAAATGATTTGTCCAAAGAGATTTCACAGGCAGATTTTAACATCTCAGCTTCAGTCTCTGGAGGGCTGTAGGTATTTATTTGCCTGAAATGAGTGTTAGGTTAATAAAAAAAAAAAAAAAAAGAAAGACTGTGAGGTAAGATTCCCAATTTAGTAAGGAGTTAAGTTTGTCCTCTGATCTCCTCTAGCCTTTGTTGCCACATCAACTCAGCAGCAGTAGTAATGGCAGGTAGAGTATAAGAAATGATAAGGAGGAAGCAGAGAGCAAAACAAGCCTAATAATCCCACTGCATAAATTCTGAATTTTCAATAGGGAATGCAAGTCTGACCCTTTCACCCCAGCTTCTCCAAAGGAATATTGGAGGACTAAAGAAATTACGCAGAATAGATGAAATATACTCAAGAAGGATAAATAAAAATCTATAATAAAATCTATACAAGAATGAACAGCATTGATATTTAATGCTAAGATTGGACATGACCATGAAATACCACTAATTTTTGAATACAGGAACAACATGACATTAAATGTGCTCTTTCCATCACAAGCTTCTCATTCAGTTTTTATTTGCCTTTACTAGCCTGACAGGATTCAATTCTGTTAAGTCACAACAGGATGTGCTATAGGGGTGTAGATGCTATGTATGTCAATTTTAGAAACACCCCTTCTTAGAAAAAAAATCCATATTGTTCATTGTCTGGAAGAAAGTGCAAGTCAACCTTCACAGGTAGCAGCTACACTAACCTTTTTATCCCTTCAGATAAATTGTAAGTGATCCCCAAAATTTTGCCCTAATATTAACCTTCAGGAAATCTGATCAAAAGCAATTAACTTCTAGTGCTTGAAAGCAAAGATCAACATGTTTCTTGCTGAGAAGTAAAACAAATGTTGATATGTTAATCTGTAGATTTTGTGTCACTGTGAGAAAAAATGTTGCCCCAGGTCATTTGACTGGTTGTCCTGACAGTGTTATTTTATTATTTGAAGTTTAGCTTTTGCAAGCTACTGAAATCCACTAATAAATTAACTTTTCCCAGCATGAACTCTTTTGAAATGATCCTAGACTCTCATTTAGAGTAAGAAGTTGTTCTGTGCAAAATATCTGTGAAAGCACATTTGTACTTATTGTTGTACATTGTCTCTTTATGACTCCTTTTCAAGCACACTGTGCTTATATACAGAAAGACTGCTGCCAGGCTAGCAGGTTAGGAAAATCAGGATGTATTTCTTGCTCATAATAAATACTCAATAACCAGGATTAATAGTAATTATGACTCTGTGGAATGCAACTCTGTGATGCTAAGTAGAATAAATAATAATGTTTGTGAGAAAAATGAACAGCTTCAGCTTTGAATCTGAAGAAATTAATTGTGAGAAAGAAGGGGGAAGAACACTTTTTATTTTTTTTTTACCTTTCAGAATCAGTTCATTTTTCACGGACATTACTGACTTACGTATCTTTGCTAAGTGGATAAAAAATGCTACTGGATTAGAATAACAAAGTGTTATGTTTCCTCTGTACAGATATAAAAGATTAGAAGAGGCAGTGGAAAATTGGAACCTTTCATTATTTATCATACTGCATACTCTGCGCTATGCCAGAACAATCAGTGAATAATCTAAGGTCTCCAAGTTTGACATAACCTTGCTGCAGAACTACTGAATTAAGAATTATTAGCAATTGATCACCTTTCTATGAGGCTTTGAAAGTACCTAATGTAAAGAAATTTGGGCACACACATCCTGTTAAAATTATAAGTTAATTCAAATTAAGCTTAAAAGGAATTGGGTATTTAAATGACTT
Source organism: Nothocercus julius (assembly GCA_013398735.1). Classification (NCBI taxonomy): domain Eukaryota; kingdom Metazoa; phylum Chordata; class Aves; order Tinamiformes; family Tinamidae; genus Nothocercus; species Nothocercus julius. Next base: position 9,024,994 of record VZSV01000018.1, on the reverse strand, counting down.
GTAAAATCTTTAGTGCTTATTCTATAAATTTGTTTTTTCCCAGTAGATTGCAGAAAAGTAGAAGTGCAGCATTTCAGGAGTAAATGAGGGTTTCATGGTATATAAATAAATATTCTCTTTTATGAAAAAAATCTACTGCTCAGCTCAGTACGTCCTAAGATTTTGTCCCTTTAATATGTCATAAGCTGAGGATCAAAAGAACAGTAAAACATAGCCTGAGCAGTCTGCCCAGGATGAGACACATCCAGATGCAGGTATAGAAACAAACTTTTTTCATTCTCAGTCTTGTAATTAGCTTATACTACATACCATGCCCTGAAACACAATATATATTTTCAACTGAAATCCCCCACATTTGCATAAAACGTGTCGGTATTCCCAAAGCCAGATTTCTTTTTGAAAGATTTGAAGTATTTTTCAAGATGTAGAGGGGAGAGGAAAAAAAAAAAAAAAAAAAGGTCTTATCACAGTTAGAGGCTATTTCTTAGACTTCACCAGAGCTAAGCAGTGCAACATAACTTTGCTCTAGTAGGAAAAAACTGTATCCCTATCATTGTTGCTTAGAAAAAAATAGGCTTTAATGCATTGGAAATTAAACCTTTCAAATCCAAGCATTGAATCAAAGTGTTTGGAAATAAAAGCCCCCTTTTTTTTTTTTTTTTTTTAAAGGACTATTTCATAGCCATACTCTCAGTAAATATTAAGAAATGGCAACTCTCACCTGTCATAATCAGGGGTGTAAAAGCCTAACAGGATATCCTGGATTCCCTCCTCTCAGCAATCTGCTCGTTAAACCCCCTATTCTCATGCCCATAAATTAATACCCAGCAATCAAACCATGTACAGGATCCAGCACAGGATTTAACTGCACAAATTTAAGTTCTGCTCATTTAAAAATAAAGTTATTTCAAATAAAAAAAAACTAACTCCATGCACCCAAGTAAAGGAGCCCAAAATACATTATTTAACAGTACTTGATATCTTGCTGATATAATTTTTTTTATATCTGCTACTATATAAAATCTGTTCGCTTTCATGTCAAACACGTATTTGGCTAAGTCCATGCATTCTCTTGCAGACATTTGTTAATAAATTGTCATTACTGACACCATCCAGATTGAGTCCTCTGGAGGCTCAAGAGTTATCTTCCCAGATCTGACTTCTCCGCCTTGTGGGTACTTGACCATAAGGCTGTCCTAAGTGTAAATGTGTCAGATGGAGCTCTTCATATATTCTTATGGGTTGGGAGAGGTCAAATCATTGTAATTACTGCAGAGAAATTATCAGCCAGTGGCTAAGTGATTAGCACACATTTATATCATTTGTTCTTCATAAACAGTCTGGTCAAAGAATCCAAATCTGCTGGCATCATTTTAAGAAAATGTCCCATTAAAAAGCTAAACTGGATGTGTCTGACGTAGAAAATATGTAGTTAAATCCTTAAACACTTCACATATTTGTGGTTTTCCATTCTAGGAACTATCATTTTAATATTAGACAGGGCACTGCTGAATATAAAATGCCTCAAAATCTTCCTGTCAGGTCAGATGTTTTTCTCCTCCCTATAAAACCTGTCACTTTCTAAGGGAAGAAGTAACTAACCAGGTCAGAGCTATTCCTTTAATTGCAGAGATAAAGCACTGCTGGGTAACTGCACCCTCTGTCAGGAAATGAGGGCAACCGTGATCTGATGCCTGTGCAGCTGCTGTCCTCTTCTTCCCCCGTGATAGTCTGAGATGCTTTTAAGGGTCAATGAGGATATTCAGACCAGTTCCCTCAGGCATGTCCCTTTTCCAGAAAGTCCATGCTGTTCCGCTTCTTGAATGCTGCAAGAACTGAGACGCTTTCTGTACAGTGGGTGCAAAGTATCCAGATCTCTGCTTCATGTGTTAGAACAATACCGGTTTCATTGCCAGGGAAGTCATTGACCAAACTTTCTCAAAGAGAAAAAAAAAAAAAAAAACACTCTTTTTCATTTTTAGTATATTTAAATAAACTCACTCTGAGCTGGTTTTAGGTATGATTTTTCTGAAACCCTGAAACACGCAGAGTGATGACTGAACACCTCAGGCCTAGAGTCTGGGGATGAATAACTGGCATGGAGCCTAACGAACAGACTAGCTGAAGTAAAACGGTAGTGTAAGATTTAACTTGGTGACTCTGAAGTTGGTTGCCTCCATAGATGAAAAGAGAATCCCATCACTGTATTTATATTTAAAGCAATGAAGAAACACTGATCTGTTATGTAAATCACTTCTCCTTGGCGCTGAGTGCAGCACGATTTAGCTAATGCCAGGTATGCAGTTTGAATCTCTGCCAGGTTACTTTACAGCTTGCCCCATACTGATGCTTTCTGAGTTAACATTGGCACAGGACAGTATTTTCCATGTGCTTTTCATACAGTCGATCCCACATAGCTGTGTGTTGACAGAAGGAGAGAGAGATGTTTATTGACTGTCTCATGCTGAAGAAGATGAGCATAATTTTTGCAAGATAGCCTTGAACAGAAGAGGTGCCTTGCACCATAAATTCCTGGTTAAGCCATTGATTAGAAATTGCTGATTTCTGGCATGTAATAGAACATTGACTAAAGTTTCTTTTTTATAAAACAGAAGCCTACATCCATGTGCTCAAATAATGTACAAAAGCACTAAACACTTAGCTTTTTTACTGAAATCACTTGAAGTTGCTGAATGTCTGAACAAACTGACAGTCCTTTCTTTCCTACTTAGCAGACTGGGTAGCAGGCAAGTAACCTAATTTAGACTGCTGTTCCTAAATGCATGAGCACAGCATCTTAGTGTCTAATTCTAGATGCCCTTGCAGGATGTGAGAAATACAAGAATCAAATCTATATTTAAGAAGCTAACATTGTTGTCTTGTTCCCATGAGAACTTGTAGTGGAAATCATATCGCTTGAGTTGTTCATAAGCCCTAAAAGTCTGTATTGCTATTTGATACTCAATCTCTTTTCTGCTTCTCAGATTTGCTTTCATATTCTTTCCTCATTTGCTTTCATATTGCTCAAGCACTGCACTGCCAAAATGCTATAGAATTCTTTCTTCCTAGGGATGAGCTCTTCTTAAAAATTGAGTTACTTTCAGTGTACTATTTTGCATTACTGAAGCTGAGAGTGGTAGCTCTCAGCTAACTGTCTCTTGACTGGAATGCAGGAGTGATTTTTTTTTTGGGGGGGGAGGGAAGAGGAGGAAGCTGTCTTTTTTAATTAGAGGACAAACTCTGCATGAAATATAAGATAAATACGGGATGTTGCAACAAACTGTCAGTTGTTTTTAATGAACAAATAAAAACGATTAAAATTGTACTAGAATGCACAAACTCAAAAAAAGACATATATGACATTTAGTTATCTAATTTCCACATCTTATCAAATTTAAGTCAGAGTTCTTTTCTATTTTATTGTAGTTAGATAAAAAAAAAAACAGCTACTTGGAAAGGATATGAGGAATCTGCTCCTTGAGAGGCAGTGGAATGGAACTATTTAAACTTTCAAATTGTGGTGAAGGCTGAGGCTATTGGTGCTAGCACATTATCTCTGCCTGCCATTTTCTATATAGCAATTAGCAGAGGTTTCTGAATGTAAAAGTGGTAAGTGATGATGTACTGTCTTTTACTATAATTTATCCATCATCTTTCTTTTGTTTCAGCTTGTCTGTGCTGAGTGATACTTGTGATAAGTTTGGGTGCCTCAAAGGAAGCTCATGATATAGGCAAGGGTAGAACTGAGTTAGTCACAGCTTAACTGTGATTTTTTTTCTTCTCCATACTCACCTGTCTCTGTCAATCCACCCTTTATAGCATCAGCAGTGAGTATTAAAACTTTACAGATAACAATCACCTTTGATATCAGAATCGATATTCCCAGGGTCAGAGAGAGGCTACACTGTGATGCATTTACGTGCGGGAGACAGTCTGCTGACAGTGTCGCATCCCACAGGTCTGAGGGATCCAGGGGAGATGGAGAAGACACAGGTTTGGGTCCATAATATGAATCTGATACCTCTTTTTTCCATCTCTTCTTTTTTGTTACTGTGGTATTTACTATGTTATGGATATGACTTCTTTTTCAGATTCTCACAAAGGAAACTCTGAAAATTTGGTTTAGTTCCTCTTGAAGATATTCTCTTGAAAGGTTTTACATGATGGAAAAATATGTTCCAATGTGGCTAGAGTATCTAGTATGGCCTTAGCCCTTCTCCTTCCCTGAGCTAAAATGATACTATGCCAGAAGCAGGCACTCAGGCTGCTACCTTGCTCTCTATGTTTGGAGGAGTTGGGCATTCCTGGTGTTTGTTTACCAGGTGCTGAAATTCATAACAACACTATAGACAACAAGCACATAACTTCAGGCATGCATTTCAAGGAGCATGGTAGGAATGATGGGCTGGCTGAATCTGGAGTACTCATGTTTTTTTAGACTGCAGCAGATTTTTACTTCAAGCTTTATGAAAGCAAGTTCTGTGTAGAGTCATTTCAGGGGAGGCCTATGCCTATTTTTAGTGAAATTCCAAAAAAGGGAAACAGAAAAGAAAGACGGAGGCTTCTGAATATATCTGCTCTCATGAATTCAACATCATGGCAAGGCAACTGCACAACCAAATGTTCCACAGCTATCAGCCTGCATGGGATCTTTCCCTTTTAGTGTATATCCTCCCAGACACAAGCTCTCTAAGAGGCAAACCTGCCCATAAAGTTATGTAAATACCAGCCTTGTAATGTTTACATTATGTCGTTTCTAGGAGGCAGATTCATTTAAGGAGGGAATATTATGTCCTTTTTCTTCCAGGCTGGTTTTTAG
>VZSV01000018.1:8967254-9020070 GCA_013398735.1 Nothocercus julius | reverse complement strand
AAAAAAAAAAAAAAAAAGGCAGAAGAGGACTTGAACTAACATTTCCAAGAGGCTGAAAGAGGCTGAAATATTTTAAAGGAAAACAATCATTTGACATTGTCAACTTTGGTTAATCTTACTAGATCTCTTTCACTAACTCTTCAGCAGCATTTGAACAAAAATTACTTTTCAAAAAGTTGCATGAGTTGAGCTGAAATTTTTTAAGGAAGGTCTGTGAACAGTGGAGTGCACTGCATTAGCCAACGAAGTCAGGTTCGTGGACATGGAGACATATTTTTGCACTCATTCCCTTCCACTCTGTCCTCGACTTTCATCTGTGCTTTGGGCTATTCGTTTCAGTCAGACCATCTAGCAACCCTTTGCAGTCTGCATCGTTTGATGAAATCCAGTGACAGTCTGCATAGCCTCAAATACATGAATGCAGTGTCCTGGTGGGTGAAAATAAAAAATTAGACCAAAATCTAGTATTTACATATAGAAAGCAGTACCCCAGATGAATGAGGTGATGGGTTTATGTTCTTTGCCTAGTTACAGTGAAGATACTCATGATGTGAGAGTCTCCTGAGCTTTCTAAGCATGTACCTTAGTCCTCCCAGGGATTAGAGTATAAATATAGCATGTGATGGTTCATTATACCTCCAAGCCTATATATAAATATTGTTCTCTGACAATAGTGTTCAATTCATCACTGATTGTAGTTGCGAATGAACAAATTTTGTGATTACGATCCCTTCTCTGATGAACAGGGAATGGCTGATCACAGGCAGAGGGAAGCAAAAGAGGGAGGTATTTGAGTATAAAGGTCCATGTTCTGTGTATGCTTTGTGAAAAGGCAGAGAATGATATTGTCAGCCAGGAGGAAAAAAATGCCACCTTACCTGTTAACTGAGATATTGCAGCAAATATCATCAGTCAAGAGATGATAGCTGAGTGTAAATCATGCTTGATTAGGGAATTTTGGTTTTCCTTCCATTTGTCTGCAGTGACATTTCTGAAAAATACTAGTTAGTATCTTCAGTCCAAGACAGCATTTGACAACAGGTGCTTTTTCCTCGTCACTGGTGTTCCTTATTCATATCAAGCTTAATTGGGCATGGAAGTAGTAAGATTCATTTCACTGTTTTAGGTATTTAAAGTATTAAAAGCCATTATAACTCTGAGTATACCCAACAGTTATTTCATTCTCAGTTTAGGGAAAAGGAGAAAATCTGGTGTTAAGTGCAGCAGAAAAAAAAAAATCCCTATTATTGAACCACACAGCTGTGTTAGTTTGCACGGGGTTATGCAGGTAGTGGGTGCCAGCAGGTGATAGGCCACATTCAGCAGCCCTTACGAAGTGGCACCTAAGCAGTTCCATGCACATTGCTGTGACTACAGAAATACAGGTGAGTTTCAGCTTAGGGCTTGATCATGCAGTGATAAAGAGAAGAGATGCTTTACAAATACTGCTTTTTGCTATTTCTCATGCAGCTCACGGAGAAGAGGAGCTGGAAATGTATTCACGCTCACTTATCACATCAGGCAGGGCACATGATAGTCTGTTGGTGGCCCAGAAAGTAATGGGTTCCTTTAGCGAATAGTGGTGCTCTTTAAAAGCATCCATTTAAACAACACTAAGCCAATGAAGAAGACGTAGCAACACAGACATGCATCTCATGCCTTGGTGGTCCTGCTATGCTAGGATAAACACCTCACAAGTACTAATTTAAATCTATAACTAGTTCCACTGAGCTGACAGTGTTTCAGAAGAAAGGCTTTCTTGGGAGATATTCAGCTCTTACTATTTTTGACTCAGCTTTAATAAGAATAACCTACCTCTCTCCATTATTGTATTTCTGCTTCCAACCAAATCAGTAAATACGGAGCTAGGCTAAGCATGAAAGCTAAGCATACTTTGAGAGAACTGTGTATTAAAAAATGTGACAATGACATCTGTATTCAATGCATATTAAATATTCCTCAAAATGAACCGAATAAACACTGGAGTGGACAGCTAACCCATTATTTATTTATATTTATAACATAAATTTTACAACATTTGCTGTTATAACAGCCTGTAGTACATTGGCTGCTCTCAGTTACTACCTCCAACAGCTCTGAAACTTTAAAATTAGAGTCCTCACAATAGAGTAATGCTTGAGCTATAACATGAGAGCCCCACAGTGGTCTCCCATCTCAGATGTCTCCTCCAAGTGACGTGTCCACCGGGTCACATTCACAGCCCGCAGTTGGCTGTTGGTGAGCAGACCTCACGCTCAGCGCAAGGGAGGCAGGGCAGAGTCTGTTAGGTCTTCCAGAGCTTTCTAGGAAAGCCATTCTGTAAACAGAGGCCAGCATTTGGAGGTACAAAATGTGCAGGATTTTATTGAAAGGGGGCTTAAAAGAAAAAAAGGCTGAGTTTATTGTATTTATTTACTGCTCACTGCTTTGAAATATTTTAAATAAGCAGTGAACCAAATAATTCAAACACAGTTATGGCTATCACTTTGCATCTGAATAGATACTGCCTGATACTGGAAAGTATTTAGGAGATGCTGTCTCCCTTGGAGGAATCAGCATCTTAAAAGCTTTCAGTCAAGTTACTATTTGAGCATTAGAAAATAAGGCTTTTTAGACCAGAGGGACCAGAGGGCATCCTCTGATAAAGACACTTAGAGGCGGAGAGTGCTCTAAAGGAATGAGGCCCTGCTTCTGGAATTCAGGGGCTGGAGGCATCCAGACTGTTGGGTTAATGGTCACCACTGGACTCCTGTGAGTTTGTCCTTTGAAACCTGGTTATGCTTTGGCCTGCAAAACATTCCTCGTCTATGAACCCTAACTTAAGCATGTGTTATATTTAAAAATATTTATTTCTGTAGACTGCTACCTGCTGATTCAATGCGGTGGGCCCCAGTGTCTGTTTTCTGAGAAATAGTGGATAGCCATTTTCTGCCTGCCTTCTCTCTCTCCTTCTGCTTAACCATTCACATTTTTATACAACATTGTTGTGATCACATTAAGTGTCCAGATTTCAAATTCTAGCTCATAATTTGTGATGGCAAGACAGTGTGAATAAACATTGGTGAATAAACCAAACACTATCCCTGCCTAGAGAAGATGAGGTGGTGAGGGGATGATAACAGTATTTACTGCCTGTGTATGTCTTTTTCTTTGTTAGTTCACCAGTGGCATAAAAAGTGGGACATGGCGTTTACTACCTTTTTAAACTGAGCTCATTCAGCAGAGTTTTTCTTAAAACTCTGAGGAGAAATTCAGTATGAGATGGATCTCAGCCCAGCATTTTTATCCCATTTAAGCTGTTACAAGGAACTGAGTATGACAGAGGATGGGAGACACGTAACAGATTTCATTGCTTCAGCTGTGAATATTTTGAGGATCACCCAGCATAATAAAAGTGATTTTTAGAAGTATTTTTAATTTTGGAGTTAATTTACATTATTTTTTAAGTTGCCAAAATACATAAATTATGAGTTACTAACAAAGCATCACTATGAATGTGTCTTTGCAGTTAATGATACCTTCCAAAATTCACCTGTGAATTAACTTTTTTCTTAACTTTTTTTTTTCCCCCCCCCTAATCAGGTGAAGCAACAGTGAAGAAGAAACCAGCTCCAAAGACTCCTCCAAAAGCAGGTAACTAGCTGCATATATCATACTGTATTAATAAATAAAAAAACAATTCCAGTTTAAAAACAGGCAACAGATTTCTAAGTACAAGTGTTTACCTGCTGAATTTGTTGTACATATGTGATTAAATGGTGATTGTGTTTTTCTGTGAGGAGAAAACCAGATGGCAGAGTCCATTCCTCAAATCTGCTCAGGAAGTTACATTGGTAACAACAAACCAAAAGCAAATCTTGTGGCTTATTAACGGTGGAGTTGGACCTCTGGTCCCTTTAGTATATCCACAGTATAACCCTCAGAGAAAGAGGCTTTTTTATTTGTCACCGAATGCTACATCTGCATGGGCAGCTACGACGGAGAAGCTGATAGAGCCTACGTTTCCTCATAGCAGATCTTGTGCTAATTTGCTCCTGTGTTTGTGTTCTAAGCAAAGCTATCTATATTTAATGCTAAGCAGAGTCTTCCATTACAGCAGGCTGCTTTGGGAGCCTTGACACTTTCTCAGACTTTTTAACCGTTCAAGCTGTTTTCTCTGCCAGATGCATGTCCCTTTCTAATTTCTTTCAGATATTGGGAAAAAAAAAAAAAAAAAAAAAAAAAAAAAAAAAAAAAAGCCAAAACTTACTCTAAGTCTAGGGAAAAACACTTTGTTTTATGCTTGTTGAAGAGGAAGTTCTTTTTTTCATGCTCAGTAGCCCAGTGCTTTGGACAGTAACCTTACATTTGGTGAAGTTATTCTAGTGTTAGAGGATGGCTTTTCCTATGCCAGTCAAAATGCCCTCCAAAAAAATACCGTTTACTGTGCTGTCCCTGTAAAACAACTGAAAATGTTTAACCCTAAAGCTGTCAGGACTGTGATATTTCTGGTGTCTATCCCTAAGAGCTGCCAGGGATCTGTCACACTCAACAGCACAACTGAGAGCCAGGAAATAGCACTAAGAGCAAAGAGAGGCCCTGTCATCTACTGTTACCCTGACAGTGAGAAGGAAGAGGAGAAGTAAGTGACTCCAACAGGATGGAATATGAACAGGACTGCAAGATTTAAAAGAAGCCCTGCAGTACAGAAGCCAAAGGATCATCACTGCTCACAGGAAAATTCAGTGTGGTGGGAAAACTTAATGATTTTCTTCCTTGAGTCTTTAATTGAGATTTCATACAGTGGTCATCTGGCTATTGAAATGAGGATGTTCCAAGTAGCCTACTGAGCCCTAGATTTTCTGAATGCTGCCACTTGGGAGCAGGTCTGCAGATGCACAGAGCACATGCAAATAGACAGGAATTTAGCTGGGACCATTCTTTGAAAGCATAAAGTGCCACAAGAATGCTTGATATTCTGAAAAACTCAATGCAAAATTCAGTAAGTTTTATGTTTGGAATTAGTGGTAAGTATTCCCAGATTTTGACCTTCAGATTTCTGTACATTAGTCTTGAACGAACAAACTTTTGATGGTGGATTGTTTTCCTTCACTACAACAGGATTAACAAAGTGTCCACAGAATTCATAGAGTCGTTATGGATGGAAAAGACCTTTGAGATCGAGTCCAACCATAGCATTGTTTCACAACAAGCCATAAATAATTGTCAGTCCTTTCTCAAATAACCGCTCTGAAATACATGAGATACACGTGTTCTACTGTTAACAAAGTATATCGTCATCTGAAAGGAAGTTTTTGTTTGTTTGTTTGTTTTGGTTTTATCAGCTACTCCCCCTCAGATTACTCAGTTCCCAGAAGACAGGAAAGTCCGTGCTGGTGAATCAGTGGAATTGTTTGCCAAGGTGGTAGGAACAGCACCCATCACTTGCACCTGGATGAAATTTCGTAAGCAGGTAAATTGTTTTCTGATCTTTTTTAACAATGTTAGAAGAACAGAGCTGGAGAGGAACTCTAAAGACCCAGCTAGTCTATATTCCCTCCCCAGTAACTTGCCATAACTGTCTTTTTGACATGTTTTTCTCACCTTTTCTGAAAGCATCCCAGTGATGGAGATTTCACAGCCTCCATTGGCATCTTATTGCACTGCTTAACTATCCTTAGTGTTAGATTGTTTTTCTAATGACAAAGCTAAATCTCTCTTGCTACAGTTTAAACCCGTTTTTGCCTGTTCTCTCTTCCATGACAAATTATTATTCCTTTGAGAAGAGCCTTAGACCATGTAATTAAAGGACAGGTGATCTGAGGGATATTATCTGAAAGACATTTATCACAGGAAACATTTTTCTACTCCTTCAGAAATAACCTTTTCTTCAAGGATGCTTGGTCTAAGGCTATGTCAGAGGAACAAAATGTGATTTAGGAAGATGGAATAAAATGTTTCACAATACAAATGTCACCATAGAAGGCACAGAAGGACTTTTGGTGCTGCAGATGCCCTCACCACCTGGGTTAAAATTGCTTTTTTGTTTGCTTGTTTTGAAATTAATTCCTTGAGTTATATTACATGTGTTCATAAGAGCAATTTCTGAAGAGAGTTGCTTAATGAACAATTAAAACACTTCAAACAACCCAATATAGAAGCACAAGCTGAAAATGCCATGTCAGGATAGACAAAAGATAAATATGTACTATAGCAGCTATTGGGTTTATTTCATTCTGAACTTGTTGTGCACTCTGTGAAACATAAATAAAAACATCCCGTCTTCCAAGGAATTTTAAACTCTAAATCGAGATGTGTCAGCATTTAATCACAGGAGTTCAAAGCAGTTCACTAATACAAAGGGCATTCCACATTTCATCTTTGCTGTTCCCAAATAAAACCTTACTTTAGGGAAAAGGGTGCATGATAATGTTCATTTAATTCTCTCTATGCTGTATATTCAGCTTTTCTGTATCTCCTTTGAGGAGTTTTTGTTTGTTTGTTTTTTCTCTTAAGTCTTATATTTTCTTGAAATTCTGTAGCTTAGAGATTAGAGTTAAAAATTGGTCTACTAATTTCTATAAAAAGTAGTCCTCAAAAGCCTCAGTGGCTGTTCTGTGTTGCTGAACTCTGCCTTGGCACATCAGTGTTGGGAACCCCACAGAAGTGACCTTAATAAACAGTACAGGAGGATAGATGAGGGTCAGCAGAGGCAGTGAGTGGGGAGTTCTGATTTCAGCTGTGCCCCTGTGTCGCTGCCGCTCGCACGAGGGACTCAGCCTCTCTCCTTTCTACCATTCTTTCACACATTTGCAGGTGTTCTGGACAAATGCATTTGGCCGGGGAAAAGGGAATGCCACAAAATAGTGACCAGTACAGCTATATGTGGTGGCAACACCGTGGAGTGATGGTAGAGCTATGCTAAGTTAACACACTGAGCAAGTTGTGCCTTTGAAAGCCTGTTCTCTTGGTAGCTGGAGAGTAAAATTGCTGGTGATTCTTAACTACCACCAGTGACTGTCTTCTGGGAACACAGGAATAGAGTCCTATTCCCTAGACTCATTGCAAGCCACCAACCACATCCTTTCTGGGCATAATACATTCCCACTTCTACTAGAGTGCTTTTTAATTTTTATAACCCTTTGACTAATTGTCATGAAGCAAAACACATAAACCAGTGTAGAATCTCAGAAGAGCAAAGCACAGGAAAAAAAAAAAAATCAACACAAACCCCACACCTGTCAGTATAATTTAAACCGTAATCCTACATAATTCCAATTACCAGCTGCTATACGAGTTATTGCAGGACCAGCTTTCTCAGATTACTTTTTGGCTATAGCATTGCACACTTTCTGGCTCAGATGAAGAGAAAGGAGGCACAAGTCCTGCTCCTAGTCTTGTAATTTCTTATCCTTTGAGTATATGAGACAAGATAAGCCAAACTAAATAGCCTTCATTTTTAATGAAATTCTGAGAATGAGTTGGAAGAGTCACTTATCTAAGAAGGAAGTGGTGGGAGGGAGAAGGGCATTGACATTATGCTGTCTGTTTCAGAAGAACACAATGTGCTACTTATGTAATTGCAAGGTAGCATCATGAGGTTTTGACATAATCTTTCATGTCTCACATTAATAATGATTAAAATCTAAGCATCCTTGGCCATGTTATAATTGCTTTGTTTCAATTAAAAATTAGCTCATCATATGCCAAAGGAATTTAGCTGAGATTTTGATTTCTGCTTATTTCTGGAAATGTAACCAAATGGAGAGATGCAGGGGATATCTGTACACATTAAATTAGGGTAGTTTGTTCTCTTCTGCTAAACAATGTGATTCATTTTGGAATGTCAGTGATTTCAAAATGAATATTTCACAGGAATTTAAAATTCAAAGAGGGAAAGGGTATAAAAAATATTTTTGGCTCTCCAGAAAATAAAAGTTACTTAGGAAGCCTGCATCTGCTCTTTGGAGAGGCATCTCTGCATAGTTTTACCATCACAACTCCATTTTGGGCAAAACATCTTCAGTTGTCCAAAAGTGGGAAGCACTTGCCCTTCATGTGGATGCAGAATAAGGCTGCATAAGACAAGACAATAAAAGTCACAGATATGAATGGTCTGCACAGTTGGTCTCTGAAAGCAGTAACAAATGAATTAGCATATTTAGAGCTAAACCCCAGTTCCATTGAGGTCTCTGTGGGGTCAGTGAGGCAAGACTTTGCTCTTCTACCAGTTTTCACTTTCAGCTTTTGAAGGCAGGGGTAGAAAGTGAAACTCCTGTTCGCTACTGGGGTCGCACAAATTCCAGTGTTTCTTGTTTCCACTGGAGGAGTGGAGTCATTATCACACTCTGCTGTATTTCTAGATGTTTTGTGTTGATTTCACTCTGTACAAGCTACTTACACCCACTGATGATAACAGATTTTTCTGTAGATGACACTTAATAATGCTAACTTGTGTTGTAATGTGAGCTGTTTCAAACAGAGGTAAGGAAATTTTTTCCTTAAGATGTTTAATTTTTTTTTTCTGTTGAATTTGGCAGATTGAAGAAAATGAATATATCAAAATTGAGAATGCTGAGAACAGCAGCAAGCTAACAATATCATCAACAAAGCAAGAACACTGTGGATGTTACACTCTAGTTGTAGAAAACAAACTTGGCAGCAGACAAGCACAAGTCAACCTTACAGTTGTTGGTGAGTTCCAACAATAGATCTATACTCATTCTTTAACAATCACTTTACATTGGTGTTCTAATTTATATAATGCTATGCAAAAACTTAAATCATCAGTTAAGTCAAGAAGACTGAAAAAGAAAACCAGACCTTTAAAAATATATCTGGACAGGAAGCTGATACAGTATAAGCACTATAAACAACCTCAGTAGTGCTGTGCAGTGTTGCAGTAGCTTATGATGCTTATGATTTACTTTTATTTTGAAAAAATATTAATTACAGATAGAGGTAAGAAATAACTGAGATATAGTAAAAAAAAAAAAAAGTAAAGAAAAAAAGCAGCTCACATTTTATTTTGTGTAGGTACCACTACAGACCTCCTTCTTCTATTTAACATTTGTAGCATCCAGATAGATGTAGACAGTCCAGATTTTATTAGACAATAGTCTAATAAGGAAGGACTTAGGAAGGACTCGGGTGGTCTGTATTAAGATTCTGAATTTGAAAGCATACATTATTTGGAGGAAGGAGGTTTTATCTCTTTGGGTGAAATTCCTACCAGAGTCTACTGTTTTACAGTGACATAAACCAGTGGGTGGAGGCAGTCTGTTTGAACATAGAGTCCTTTATATATGGACTATTGTATTATTGTATATATATTCTATAATATTCATGGAAACAGAGTCATGTGTTTGATGCTTTGAAGCACTTTAAAGTTGCAAGCTTTATCAGATGACACCATCAAATTGTCAAGTTTGTTGAAGCAGGATGTGGAGAACTGCAAATAGCTGCAGACCAGTAGGCAGTTGCAATATATTTGCAGGTGTAACTGCAGCCTAGATGTAAACAAGTTAATTCTGGACAAAATCTAGAGCATGTAGTTCTGAAAGGTCTAATGAACCACTTTTGTGTGGATACACAGAAACTGTTTTCCAGGGGAACCTACGAGGGTTCTACAAGAAGAAAGATTTAACCAAAATCTAGATCTAGTTTCTACTAACATGTGTCACTGGTCAGTTTGGTCAGTTTGGGTCTGTCTCTGTTTCTTACAGCTTGCAGTGGGGTCTTGACACATTGCAAGGGAGGGCAGAGATTTGCCCAGGCATTTGGACAAACTATTTCAAGTAATGAGTCTGCATCCTAATCACTCAATTGTAGCTGCATTGGCTCTGCTGCCCTGACACACATGTGGGCGACTGACCAATTAAAGAAACCTGGTTGTAAGGCCAAAGATGAAAACCTAACTCCAATCAAATGGCAATCAATGGCAGAATTCCCACTGACTTTAGCTGCACTGGAAATTCATTCCAGTGGTCCCCTGAATTGCATAGAAAGCTTAATTAATATCACACTTCAGTGTATGATATCTGGAAAAGGCTGAATATGATTCTTGATTATTTAAATGAATTTCTTTTGCCTATTTTTGGCATTTATTGCAATTAAAAGGTAACTGAATATATGAGTACAAGTATAAATCCCAGCAACAGACTAGAGAAGGCAAGAATAGAACAGAGTAAGTATTTTTCATATAATGCATAAAGTATTCTACTCCTTCTGACAGTAACTTGATAAAAGGGTTAAGTTAAAAACATTTAGGATCATTGTTAGCTTAAAAGTGAACACCATGAAAGATTGATCCTCCAGCAACCATTAAATACACTCTTCTGGCAACAGCTCTTGACCATGCGGCTGGTTAGCAGCTAGAGATACACCTAGGGAGCAACCACCCTTTACATCCCCCCAATATAAAGCAGTATATTCCCCCCAGGAAAGCAGTTGCTTTCCTAGGCAGCTTCTGCACACTGGCACCTGTAGCAGGTTATAGGGCAAGATGGATTTTTTTTAGTTGAACCAGGATGAGAAGCCTTGTAATCTTGTCACTATGTGAAACTCATCTCATTATTATGTAAGTTGCTGTTTTATATTCTGAGGAGTTAATTGGTTTTAAAGTCTTTGAATTCTATAACCTTATAAAGCTACATCTCAGCCTCCTGCTTTGCTCTTCCATGAGTAAGAAATGTGCCAGAGAACAGTGGGATTCCCAGAGCTGCTTTTGGGAGAGTTGGGTGAAGAATCTGTACAATGTGCTGGAGTTTGCCATGCATTTTGGCTGATGAAAAGCTGTCTAATTCCAACTGAAAAGAATAAATTCCCTCTTGTAAAATTGCCAAGCTCCTCAGTGAAACATCTCACTGATGTCAGCACTGCCAAAGGCATGACAAAGCCTCAAGATTCCTCATTCCCTACATATGCATTTTATAGCCAGATCCTTCCATCTGGGTACCCAAAAATGTTGGGGAAGGGGGCAAAAATGTCTTCCTTCTAGGAATCAGGTTGGGATCTCACTGTTGAGAGATAAAATCCGTCAGCCTGCGTTAACTGTTCATGAAAATTAGGAAGGTGCTGTCTTTTCTCCAAAGCCCGCTCCATAACAGGGAGGCTGTACTTCTCCAAGTATGCAGAGCCAGGGAGCTTTAATCTGCCCAGCCTCATCCTTGGGGCTAAGTCCTCATCTGTCTCTTCTTTCTGTTCCCTCCAAAGTACTCGAAAGGAACTTGCCCTCCCTGTCCTGACCCCTGTTCTGCTGCACATGGGCTGCATTTGCCTCAGCTCTATGTAATAAGGCTCTAATCTCTGTGGGAGCTGCCTCCCCATAAGATTACTGATTAAAAGGCACACCTCCGTATATGCTGGGTACTCAAAACCCTGCTGCCTGACCACCGTGTGTGACTGACTCTTCAGAGAGTGTTGAGAGCAATTACTAATGCAGAGCATCTGCTCTCTGGAGGGAGGGTTTCTGAGCTGACCTGGAGCTGCTGGTCAAAGGCTAGCCACCAGCCTGCTCTGGTGGGGCTCTCGGCAAATCGAGGATATTTGTTAAAACACAAAATGAAATAGATAAGGAAATAAAACAATATTTTTTTATTGCTACTTCTCACAACTGTTTGGATTGCAAAGTCCTCATGCTCATGTGCGCGTTTCTCATGTGAAAGGCTCCAGCAAGTGTTTCCCAAATTAAAGTTGGACTGTAGCACATGACAGGGAATACATTGCCCAGAGAGGCTGTGCCATCTCCATGGAGGTATTTAAGTCCAGACTGAATAAACATCTGAACAGCCTGGTCTGACCTCCTGATTTAAGTCCTGAGTCTTAGACAATAAACCATAGCTGGACATTTGAATGATTTTAGGGGAAAAATAAAACAAAGTAGAAGAAGAGGACAGAAAAATGCTTCCCTTGTATTCTTTTGAAGAATTTTCTCCTAAAGTCTTAACTCAAACTGCCATACTCATCAGTGATATTAAACACTGCAACTGTGAGCTTAATGGAACCAAGTAGGGATTCTGCCATTTAAGGAGTGTGAGTGGCATAACATTGTTCGGTTCAGTTTGGGCCATGGGAAAGGCTGCTGTTGAAAGAAGCCCAGCTTTGAATTACTCTAAGGATTTTTTTTTTCCCTTCACAATTTTAGTGAATAGCCATGAACAACACTTCCATTGCACCCAACCTCTGGTGTGTGCTGTTTGCGGGCCACACACCAGCTGCACAGCAGCATTTAGTCAAATTAGAGAAAAGTCCCGTTAATGGAGGATAGGCCCTGTGGCATGGGGATGAGTACGCACAAGCAGCACGCCTTGAGCTTCATACTGATTTGTTGTTGAGTGGCTTTGGGCCTGTATAAGCTAATAATACAGGGAGACCTGCAGTAGAAGTGTGATTTCCAAGTTGAGCAGTCTCATCTCTTAAAGGGTAAGCAGCTTTTAAAATGTCCATGTAGAGTCCTCCTCTACGGTTATTTAAAGATTAGCTCTCTCACATAAACAATTTCATTAACTGAATGATCTCTCCAGAGACATTTTGCCTGTTTCTGCTGCCAATCCAAACCAGTCTCTCGTGGGACCAAGCTAACGATTAACAGCAGCCGTTGTGTCGGATTGAAGTGGCTTTGTGTTGCCAAAGCCGTATTAAATGAGCTGAGTGTAAGACAGGACTGATTTAGGAAAGGTGAAGTTCTCGCTCCACACTGATAGTAAGGGATAGTCGTTCCTTTCTTGCAATTTTTGGTGTGTGTTTCGGTAAAAAATCAAATTGCTGCCTCTGACCATTTGAGCTATGTGTCAGGAATACTTCAATCCATAACCTCTTAGGAAAAGGGAGCGTTGTCATCATCCTGGCTAAGGCTGGTTATGGGGGGAAAGGAGTCAAAAGAGTAACGAGCACCTAGAAAGAGGATGTGGCCTTTATGAAGCTGTGCTCCGTGCTGCGGCTCTGCCACAAGCTCCTTCATGAGTCTGAGCATCCGGCTTGGTGCTTCCATGCCCAGATACAAAGGCATTTCCCAGCTCAGTGTTTCCTGAGGAAGCTGGATATCAATGATGTCTTTTACCTTTTTCAATACAGAAGCAGCAAAATGGTGGGGAAGAGAGATTTTCGTGTTATTTTCTTCTTTAGATTGGTGGTATTTCTGGAGTAATACTGTATAAAAACAAAATATGGTTCTAAGATACATTCAAAAGAGTAAGAGCAATGTTATTATATCTCAAGAGAGACTTAAAAATAGTAGTTACAGTGTTGTTATTGCCCTAAACAGCTGTGCACATAATATGTGCTGTCATTCCTTCTCATCCATTGCTGAACAGTGCAAGCACACAGACATGCAAGTAGTATAGTGTGACTGCGTCAAGTAATACTGGATTTTCTGTCTGATGTTATGGTTCCTTCCTTGATTTAGGATGGAGACGTTGTTTTCTTTTAGGAAATTGTTATTTCCATGTCTTTGGCAGAATCACTGTTCATAGAGGCCTTCCAAACAAAAGCAAGAGAATTCAAGATTAGCTTTAGAGTAAGATCTGATCATGTACCAACTGCAGTAGTCATTGAATATAGTGGTAGGATTATTATAGTTGCTTGTGCAGAGGCATTGGTTTCAATGAGTGATGTACAGGCATGTATATTAACATTAGTTCTTTGTCGTTAAGTTCTACGGTAAGGAAATGTAACATATAACACTAGTGCTTTCAGCATTTCCTATGGGTTCCGGAGATGTCTGGCTCAGCACGAGCAGCTCAGCCTGCATGGACCCCTGTGGGGGCAGAAACTGGGCAGCCTCAGCCTGCAAAAGCCCATGCAGTTTTGCCATAGTGAAGCAACACGACCAAAGGTCTTTCTACAGAGAATAGTACAGCTCCCAAGTACTAACATGGACACTCCTGAAACACCCTTCAACCTCTTCTGAGAAGCATCCATGTGTATCTGACAGGGGCCACGTGATTTCCTCTTCATAGCTAGGGCTGAGATTGCAGTGCATTTCCAAAGAATATGTGGGCGGACTTGGCCTCTAACCTTTGGCTTTTTAAATTCCTCTGGATTGCTGGAGGATTTTTGTCACCAGCTTTCCAGTTAAAGAACAACCAGGCTGATGGTTCAGGAAGGGACGTTTTATGTTGTTGTTGTAGCACAGTGTTATAATCCCCATTGTCACCATCCCCTCTACTGCTTGGTGGCTAGACTCTACAGCCATTCCAAAACTTTTTTTTTGCAATAGCACGTAGAGGAATAAACAGCTTAGGTTGCTTAACAGCAGTGCCAGTAGCATGATGCAGAGTTAGTCCCCGAAGGACCTTCTCCTCTGCGTGATTTCTGTGAGGAGAAATTGCAGCAGAACTCTCTGTTTAGCTGTATTTCAAAAACTCACATTCCCTTTTCTTCTGATGAAGAAAAAGAAATACTATTGCTCTAATTTTCACAACAAGCCTCCTATATTTTACCTGCTCTTGTATTCTGGGAATTTCTTTAGGTGTGAAGGCTGCTGGCTGCTACTCTGCCTGCGAGCGGGGTGTTCCCTGTAGGAGCCAGCTCACCCCCCATGCAGACGTGGCATCTGCTTGCAGCAAACCCAGAAATTCTTTCTGCCTCTTGGTGGGCAGGTATCAGAGCTCTAATTCAGTTAACTTATCAAACCAGATTCCTGTCACGTAGCAGATTAGTAATCAGAATAGCTTGTTGATTTAGGCATAGGAACAGATGGTCTAGAAAACGGGCTCCTGAGAAGGCATTATATATTTGTTTGTTCTGTTAGGCCCATGGCAGGAGGGGATGATCTTGTTATGAGGGCATAAGCGTGGGAGGGGTGAGCTCTGGATTCGTTCCCAGCCCCGTCCTCCTGTCTGTGCTTGGGTGAGGGCATTTTGCTCTTTATGCCCCCGTCACCCCACGGGCAAAATGGGGGCCGTGGTGCAAAGAGCTGCTGTGGGTCTGCAGTGTCTGCAAGCCGCTTTATCTGCAGATCTCCCAAGTGCAGTTTTAAAATAATGTAGTTTTATGTTGTGGAAAGGGGCAAAGAGGGTCCAGCTCTTGAGCTTGGCACTGACATGCAGGGTTATGAGGAAGGAGGCAGCAACAGTGTGGGCAGCAGGACTGCAAATCGTGCCCGGGTAAACCAGCCTCGTCCCACGGCGCTCAGTCCCGGCGCTTGGCTCTCGCCAGGGACGCTGCTGCCTTGCGGGGAAACTTCAGTTTCTTTCATCTTCCCTGTGTTACTTTGTAGGAGTTGATTTCCAGTTTAATATTATGCTAGATATGTGATGCCTTAACACCCTGAAGGCTGTTAAAGGGTGTCGGTACCTTTACTTACAGCACTTCTCTGCCATGGAAAACAGGCTGCAGGGCATAGTTTTCCAAGCAAAGCAGAGAGGTTTGCCGTGACCCCAAGCCCTGTCTGCAGTAATGCAGAGTTCAGTTATGACCTTTTATGGTTTCGCTCTTCTCCTGCTGATGGATTTCAAATGAAGCCTTTGCCAGTGCTGTCGGCATGGACAGTGTTCAACTGGCTTTAGCAGCATATTAAATACCTTCTCTGGCTAAACAGCCTGTGGAATGGAATTAAATTGTTTCTTTCTGTCTGTTCCTCATCTGGCAGACGAATATCACAATAGCTAATAATAGTATTATACAGTAATATGATAACTGGATTTAGAAAGAAACCAAACCAACTTTGAGAACAGATAAAGAAAACGACTTCAGAGATGTTGCTTCGGTGCTGTCTCTGAAAAAGAGCAATGACCTGTGTTTTCCAGGAGCTCTGCTTAAAGTGTCCCCCCTTTTCGGGGGCTCTCTGCTGCAGCAGAGCAGCTGCTCAGCAGACGGCAGAGCTCTTACGGTGCAGCAAGCCCTGCCTCGCCACTGCCGCTCCGGGTACGCGGCCGGGTGGCTACTGTTTCCCTGTGCTGTGCGCTGGATAACGGGAATGCAGCCTCTTAGGGTCTCCTGGCATGGGGCTTGTGCAAACTGCACCGTTTGGAGGGGCTGGTGAGATGCGGGTAGCAGAGTGTCGTGTTATGTGGTGTCCTGCACGAGCTGTGTGTGTGCCACTATGCAGAAGGGAAGTCCCTTTCCTTATCAGGAGGAATTTTGAGTTAAACACCACTGAAAAGAAAGCAAGGGCCTCAAGTCAGGCTTGTCTCATAAATAATAATGATTTAAAGGCTGAGCATACTTATGCTTCTCAGTGCGCGGAGTGTACAAATGCAGCTTAATTAAAGGTTACTTCAGGCTGTATATCATAACCTGTTTACCAAAATATCTCCGAGAATTTATCTGAGGAAGAAGTGCAGCTGAATCCAATTTGGGAGTAAATAGGAAGTGTGCATTTCAGTCCCAGTATGGTCTTAAATGCAGCTCAAACCCTTCAGCGGGGATAGCTCGTGACTTTACCGCCTGCCCTAAGGAGCACGTGCTGCAAAGGATAAATTAGCATCAGACCTCCTTGTCTGCCCCTTTTTGCCCAGGGGACAGGCTAATGTATGTCCTGCTGTGCTGGGGAGCATTTGCTTTTGAATCTGAGTCCCATCTCCTGCAGCATGGAGGGAGAAGAGCCCTCCTGCTCCTCGACCCTTCCTCCTCCCGCTCCCCACTCAGGGCCTGCACCATGAGCGGCGGCTGCTCCTTCCCCCGGCGCCGGGGTGACCTCGGGCAGCGCCTGCGCTGCTGCGCAGATCAGGACCGGGGGCAGCCGCTCGCCCGGTGTCCCCGCGGAGGCAGCCGCGCTGCTGCTCTGCACAGACTGCCTGGGGAGCCCTGGGCCGTCGGCCCCGGCAGCGTTTGGCTCAGCAGCCGCCGCTGCTCTTGTTAGGCTCTGCAGTTACCATATTGGGCAAGGAAGGTAATTGTGCACCCCACTGAAAGAGGGAAAGGGCTGCCTGCTATAAAGGAAAGAGGACTTTGTAGAATGCTGACCGATTTCAACAGAGATTGTGTGGGTGCAGTTGATTTGGTTGTGGTCAAATCTAGGTTCTTTTAACGTTTAAGTAACTCTTGATTGGGTGTTATATGCTTGCTGTGATAACTTAGTCAAGGCTGGAGTACCCCTAGTTTAAGCTAGTTAAAGACATATAATTGTGGAGAACGTGCACATCTCTCTTCGTTTGTTACATTGGATAGTAAAGCTGAAGGTAGAGCTCTGTACTTTAATTAATTGCTTCCCCTGGAGATGGAATCATAGTCCAGTGGAGCTGATGTAAAGTCCTCACAATACAAGCCTAAAAAGTCCTCACAGTATAAGCCTAAATGTGAAGTATGTTTGTGTATGTTTATGCATTGCACATGATATGCACATGAAAGATTGAAGATAGCCAGCTCAAGGACACTAATGATAAAGTAAGCAGTAAAATAGAAGGACAAAATAAGAGTTCTGCTTGACTTCTGCACCCTTTCGCAACCCACTGGATATTTTTTTTTTTTTGGAAGCAGTTAACTGTGCTGGTAGAGATTTCATATTCCAGAAGGGAATGCAATTTGGCAAAATATCCTAGCTCTCAATGCAGGCAGATGAATACAGGGTAACCTTTTAAATCCCCATGGAATAAACTGTTGAGAAACAAAACAGACACACGGAGAGACCATCTGCAAATTCTCTGAATATGCAGAGCTATAGAATACTATCCAATTTGATACCATATAATTTTTTAAGCATGGTGAGATGCAATTTGGAGAGATCCATACACCTGTCATATTAAGAAAGTGCAAATGTTAGCCCATCTTTCTTGTTTATGGTTTTCCATAGAAGCTAGTAGCTGGTATTTCTATGGTGAGCAGGTCTGCAAGCAGCAGTGCATGGTAGACCTCAAACAAAAATGTGCTTTTTTTGGCTCAAGAGAGTCTGGCCAGGGTTGTAGGTTTTCCTCCTTTCCTTCTGGACAAAGTTTATTAGAAAAGTGGAAACACTCCCAAGACTGGCAGATATTAGACTAAGCCACAGAGCATTTTCTTTACAGCTAGAGTCTCTCTGGCTGTGAATGTTTTTCTCTGGTGCTTACATATTTAAGCCTTGCTTTTGTAAGCTATTGAAATGGATTCCAGTTATCTAGGTGAGTCATGGAAAGAGAGGGCAGTAAGGTAACTGTGGTCTAGGCAACTGATAAATCCATGCCCACACATCGTTTGAAAGCAGAAGTGTGCTGAAAGTCATCAGAGAGAGACTGCATATGCATGTCCTGCCTGGGCAGCAAGCAGCAAGGCTCTGAGAGCTGCATTTTTTCCTCCTTCAGTGTCAGACTTGAGTATCTAGTCAAATTGGTATCCAGTATTCATCTAGTCTAAAGCTGTCAAGCATATGGCTATGTAGGCTAGAGGCTAGTCCTCTCTTTGAAGGAAGGGCTTAGCATATTTAAAAGAAAAAAAAAAAAAAGAAAAAAGGAGCACTCTCTCCTTAGCCGTCCCCATTTTGCTGTGTGCATGGCAGGAATTGGAGAATCTGCAGCACTTCGGCAAACCCGAACAAATGCTTTTGGAGGGTGACAGACAGTTGCTTCAGCTTTTTATTCAAAGTCTTTTTCTTTAGCCATCAGCAACTGCGCTGCTCTGTTTGGATTTAGCATGAGTCAGCTGTTGCTTGCTTGAGTTCTTATATCTGTGTCCCGGCATGATGCAGCAGTGAATATGTAGCATGGGAAACGAGACACACAGCTTAGTATTATTCTTCTGAATAATACTTGGAGAGGGCAGAGGCAGTAGGGCTTCCCACCGAGTCTCTCCGGATGCTGATCCATAGGGAGCAGCGGTTGGTTTCTGCGACTCTCCGCGCTGTGGCTGGACGCAGCTCGTGCCCGCGCAGGCCCTGCGAGTGGGGCCCTCTGTGTCCTCACTTCTAGATCCAAGGAGGCTGCAGCAGCACCAGTGAGGAGGGAAGCTGCCGTTTATGCCCGGGACGTTGAGATTTGGTTCTTTCTTGCCACAATCTTTCTTTCTAGTCCTGGACAAATCATTCAACCCCTCTGTGATCCACTCACAGTATCTAAACTGTAAGTTCATGCTTGTTGGTAGGCCCTTGCATTGTGCTAGAGAATGAGGCAGTAAAATGTGCCAGGGCAGTGAGCCCTTCCAGAGGCTAAGGACATCTCTGTTCTGATATTTGTGCTCACCTAGAGGGGCATTGAATAATGATGACTCCTGGTGTGCTGGTGTTTTAAATGTTGCCAAAATCAATAAAGAAAACCGTCATCTGAGTGGCTCTTTCTTTTCAGCCTGGCCTTTTCCATGCTGAATATGCTTGGCGTCCATCTCTTTTCCTCCTTCTATACCTCTTTCCTTATTTTTGAAAGTTAGAGACCTTTCATGTGTTTCAGCTTGGGATAGAGGTGGATTTCTAGCAACAGTTGTATTAAAAAGAATTACATAAGAGATTTTTTTTCAGAGTAGCTGTTGTTCAAGATAACAAAATGGCTTGCAGCCTGTAGGGAGAGGACTGGCCCACTCCAGCCAGTGAGCTGGTCTGAATTTCTCCATGTCCTGACTGGGCTACGCTACCCCATTTTCCCTCTGTATAAGCTTTTACAGCAGTCAGAGGGGACATCCTTCTGTCCAAGAACTAAAGGTAGGCGTGTGGCAAAGCATGGCCTTTTCTGCCTGCGCAGTGATTTTCCTGGCAATGATAATTTGAATACGCAGGAATAACTAATGTAGGCTACCACGGTAAGGCATCAAAGGTCACAGAGGTTTTCCTCAAGTTTTTTTTTTTTTTTTTTTTTTTTTTTATTACTGGGCAAGTGCCCTTATTTTTGGTTGGTTTGGCAGCTCTGCCATTCTAAGGAAACTGTGACGATGTCCATTAGCAACACTTATTCCTCAGCATTTTTTATCAGCAAAACAGGACACATGTAGCACAGTCATCTTTTCATATGTATTGAGTTTTCCACCAGCCACGTTTTCTGAGCCCAGAGCAGGGGAGGTTCAGCGGACGCAGCTGGTGTTTTGTGCAGCGCTTACTGTTTCTGTGCCCTAGCAAGTGGGTGGGCAGCCCTGGCAGCTACCTGTGATTTTGCAGTTCTACTCATTTGCCTGGAAACTGTTCATCACACTTAAGCCTCTCAGAGCTTCAGAGGACACTTTGTGCAACATAGCAAGGGAGCACGAGAAAAAGAAAATACGGGCAAGGTTTTATTTTAACCTGCCTTATAGGTTAAACTCCTCTCTTAGGACAGAGGAGTTGAATGCTGCATAAAGAAAACATTTTGTTGTTTCTCTCCTGTCTATTCGTCTTCTTTATTTTGAGCATGAGGTTGTTGGAAATACCCAGCCGGATGGTTGCCGCTTCAAGCAGAGGACACTAATGGCTGATGAGAAGTTATTTGCCAGATTATTTACAATTACCAAACTAATTAAATTGTGCCTATTGCTCATGGACACATGATGCAAAGTGGTGTCTTTGACAGAGGGTAGTGATTTTCAGGAAAATAGATAATAAAACATTTTGTGATAGTTGTTGCCTTGGTCTGATACTGTCTTCACAACATTTTATTGCGAAATCCTTAGCTGTGGCCTTGGAGCATGGTGGCAGCAAAGGAGGGGTGAACTGAGAGAGTCGCAGGCAAGGTGGCTGTGACAGAAGTGAGCCTCTAAGGAAATTAAGCAAGGAGAGGTTTCATTCCTGTGGGAGATTTTAGTCTCCGTAGTCCCTGTGATGATGGCTGTAAAGGGCAAAGCCTCCAGCGTGGCAGAGGAAGGTGCTTGGAGTACAGGGCAGCCAAGCTGATTCCCACGTGGGATCAGTACCTGTGGTAGCCAACCCACAAACATCTGCCTGTGCTGCGGTTGCTCCTCCTTGCTGCAGTACAACCCTCAGAGGGAGAGCGATAACACAGAGGGGACAAAGGGCCGCTCACACCCAGTGACAGGCCCGTCTCATACTCTGGCTATTTCATCTAACGGGTTCTGCGTGTGTGTCCCTGCAGATAAACCAGACCCACCTGCCGGAACACCGTGCGCCTCAGACATACGGAGTTCGTCCCTCACTCTCTCCTGGTACGGCTCCTCTTACGATGGTGGAAGTGCTGTGCAGTCCTACACCGTGGAGATCTGGAACTCAGTGGATAGCAAATGGACAGACCTCACTACCTGCCGCAGCACATCTTTCAGCGTGCAGGACCTGCAAGCCGACAGGGAGTACAAATTCCGCGTGCGAGCTGCTAACGTGTATGGCATCAGCGAGCCCAGCCAAGAATCTGAGCTGGTAAAAGTTGGAGAGAAACAGGAAGGTTAGTTTTGAAGATAAAAGAATACATTACACCGTGTCCTAACGCTTCCCCAGTGAGGTCAGGCAGCAGAACACGCTCTTTGCGTGTGCTTGTGTGCAGTGAATGCTTGTCCTGGCTGGCTGTGTGTTTGTGTCCTGTTGCAAGCTTCATCTGCCTATCCATATGTATGTAAGTTTTGCATGCACCTCTTGTGAGGCATCAAATCCCAGCATGGGAGAACACCAAAAGAAAATCCTCAGTCCTGTTGACCCAGTGTGTCTGATCTGATGGATTTTGGACTTGTGTCACTTAGCTTACACTTACAATTTGCAGCATTGTATGACTGTTAAAAATACTTCTTGGGGATTTTTGATCTAAGCAAGCAGAATACTTTTATTCCAGTTGCACATGCTTATAGATGTATTTTTTCAGTATCTTTCACCACTTTTAGCTTAAGATTTTATCAAGGGCCTAATGAGGCCTGGAGCATTTCAGAAGTTATTCTAAAAGCGGTACAGAAGTTTTTGACAGAAAAATATCAATATTATTTTTTAAAAGTAGATATTGAATGTACCCACATCTGCCAGCAGTACAAGGATCTGTTCAATACTCATGCCACACTTAAAAAATCGGGAGAACAGGAATGATGCATTTTGCCCTATTTCTCTTCTTTGGGGTCTTGTCTTAATGTTGCATCTCTCCATCCCTGGTTCTGTATGCCCGGCTTTGAGGTTTTAAGTGTCTCACATCACCCCTCTCTTAGTGTTACAGCAAGACAAAGGGACAACAAAGTTGTGCTACACCACACAACTGCATAAAATCTCTCAACAGATATTCCCAAACAGAAGGACATGATATTCATCTTCAAGTGCTAAATTAGATGTATTGTGAGAAATTGCTTTCCTCTATTTCACTAGTTTAAAAATTAATGCAAAAATCAAGATTCAGTTTCACTTCAAAGCAGCGGGGGGAAGCGTTAGGAGTAGCAGTAAAATTGGAAGAAAGCTAGGTGGTGCTGGCTCTTCATAACAAAGTCGCCTGTGTTTGAATGCCCCCTTTCTTTACTTTCCAGAGGGACACCTTTGGGAGTTGGGGACCAGGCTTTTCCCTACATTTGCTTTTCCCAGAGCTGATGTTAATTGCACTGAGCCTACGCTAACTTGTTTACGTTCCTTTCCTTTATAAGATTAAGATTTTTCTTATAGTAGTTTTAATCCAGAAAGACTAGAGAGGGTGTGAATCATTGTGACACATATAGGAAACATCAATATAGTTGCTTTGGGTGAAAAACCACTGCCTTCTGTATACAGGAGAGTGGCTTGTCTTACTAGTTCTCTGACCGCCAGCACTTCTTGAGTTCTGTTCTTGGTACTGAAGCTAGTGGGGAGAAAGGGCAAGTCATTTAAAGTCTGATTTTTCAAGTGTGCAGAGCACAGTTAGTGTTCTAATTAAAGCCGTTGGAAAATGCGTGTGTTCAGCACCTCTGAAAGTCAGGGCTTCAAATTGTCATCCATATAAATACTTAGCTGAGTAAGTAAGGCTTTTCATTACTGCCAGGAAGAGCGATTACTGATTTTTATACTGAGGTGGCCAGTGCACAGAAGCAATCTTAGTCAAATCCTAATGAAAAAAAGGCACGGGAGACTTTTCACTGTGGATTCAGAGGAAAGAGCTACTAAAATAAGGCTATATGTCACAAAGCATTAAAGCAGACATTGCCATGTTTGAGGAAAATCTGTTACTGTTGACTCACTTCTGAGAAAGATTTTAGCACAGCTACTCAGAGCTTACCAAGCTCAGATATGTTTCATTTATCTAATTGAGGCTGCCCCTGGTAGACCTAAAGGTTTCTAGCTCGTGTCTTGAATATGGTGCTGCTGCAGGACAGGGAATGGACTTCTTTGTCTGTCTAATAGCCATTTGGCAGGCAGAGCTACTTGGCAGTGTGGCTGGGATCAGCTCCCTCATGCAGCCCTTAAAAGGGGAGGAAAATGTGATGTGCTCTGTGCGAGCGGGGTTTGTAGACGAGGCAGATGTGAGGACAGCTCCCAGTGAGCGGGGAGGGCCCCCTTCCCTCCCTGTGCTGCCAGTGCTCAGCGCCCGGCAGACCAGCTCGTCTGGGTGGGGACGCGCGGGTGTTGCAAATCCCCCAGAAACAGAGAGGCTTCAGCACCACAATATATCCATTTCAGTGGGCTGGCTACCAGAATCCAGGAGCAACAACATGCGTGGGGTGGTAGAACATGGCGAGGGAGGAAGCTGGCCAGTTATATCAAAATGTCCATGTGTCAGACTAGTTATCTGTTCCCTTTTCACCTTTCCTTTCTGTTTTTATTTGTCATCTGCTGCATGTAGCTCGAAGTAGAGTGGGTGCACGTAAGGCACCCAACAGTGTCCGGCATGTCACATTGATACACCCTAACATAAATCTGTCGGCACAGTGGGGATAAATCCCTTGGCTGGGATTGCACTCAGCAGTGGCCAAGTGCTCTTCAGCAGTTACCAGGAGAGTTGTTCAGATCACTGAAACCTCCCTTGCAGTTTCTCAAATTACTCGTCATACCCGCAGGTCTTAGGAACAAGTCCAAGCAGTACAAGTAATATAAACAACACTGCAGCTACAGCCCCTTTCCCCGGTACCTGCAGGCCACATAGGGAACAACACACAAACCTGTGTCACTGACAGCTCTTGCACTTGATGATTTTCCGCAAGACCCTCACGGCAGCTCTCACTCTGCCTGGCAGTCCTGGACTAGTTGACATCCCTGCCTGCCTGTGCATACACTGCAGGACTGAGGCTCCGTTTGGACCTCGGGGATTTCAGAGCTCAGGAAGGTGCATGGCTTCCAGGTTTTCCAATACTCCTGAGTCTCAAAAATTAGTCTAGATGCTCTGCAAGGCATCTTTTCATGTGAGAGAGTGTTTTAGATTTGTTTTCGCAGCCCTAAAAATGTATAGACCAAAATGTATAAATCCAGAAAAGTATTTGTCATTGTACTGGTAGTACAGTTACTGATGGTAATACTTTAAATTATTTTCCATTTCATTAAGGTATTCTGAAAACAATTTATTTCGATGATTTTGAACTGATTAGTGTGCCTATGCTTCCAATAGACAGGTAAAATAGCTGAGCACTGTAAAACACCTGAACTTGATTTATTTAGAAGTAGTTAATTGATAGATTTTGATTATGAAGTTAATGCACAGACTCCCAGACTGCATTTTCTGCTTAGCCATTAGGATCTGCTAACCAGTAGGCCCCTACTACTGTGAATAATCTGATGCTTCTCTATAAATACTCTATCCTATATAATGAATTAATCATGGCTTTCTTTTTTCTTCATAGAACTTAAAGACGAAGTGGAGCTATCTGATGATGGTAAGAAGTTCATATTTTAATCAGGATAAATGCAAAGGTGCATCCTTAATTTGTGCTGCATGGAGATGTTAATCACAATTCTTAATCCTCATTTATAGAAGGGAAAGAAACAGAGGTTGAATATCGGACAGTTACCATCAACACTGAACAAAAAGTTTCAGATGTCTACAATATTGAAGAAAGACTGGGATCGTAAGTACAGCACTGTGCTTTTGAAGAGACAGCATTTTTAAGGCTAGCAGTCAATTAAAAAGATCAGGTGTATTCATTCCCTGATGGTGTCTTGCAGTCTCAGCATTTCAGATGGGTTCTAATGTATGTTGGACCCCACTCCATGAAGATCTTTTATTCATATTAAACGATCTTTTTAAAAAGGCATTGTATGCATTTTTGGCAAGGAAGATGGAGCCCACAAATGAATAAAGCTAGAGGATTTGTTCGTTGTTCAGTGCTCTGAAAGTTACCTGAAAGAAAAGGAACACACTGTGCACTTGCATTTCCATTATATCCATTAGCGATAACAAGATTATCCTGCCCACAGGCTAGAATCCGTGTTGACAGTGGTTATAATCCCAAGAGCATTAGTGATGTTGCTCAGTGAAGGACAGTGATTAACCTAGCTGTGTGTGTCAGTACTCAAGCTTGTGGTTATGGGAACTCTAAGCCAGAATAGTAATTGAGAAATTTGTGCTCCTGGTGGTGCTGAAGGCCAGGGGGACCCTGTGTGCTTCTCATAATGAATCTGTCCCTCTTCATCCTTCTGCATGTTGCAGAGGTGGAACTGGGTAGTCAGGAAACTAACAACCTAGAAGCCTGTAGTGTTGGGATTCTCATTTCACCTACATCTGAAATGCAGATGTTTCCTGTCCAGTTGTCCCTCAGAGGTGTATGGCCAACAGAAGAGCTTTCAGGATGCAGAAAAAAAAAAATGACTTGTATGAATTTTCCACAGAAACTTAAGGAAAATTTTCTTGACAGTGAAGGTGACAGAGCACTAGAACAGAGAGGTTGTGGAGTCTCCTTTTCTGGAGATCTTCAAAACCCACCTGGACGCAGTCCTGAGCCACATGCTATAGGTGACCCTGCGTGTGCAGGGGCCTTGTACTAGATGATCTCTAGAGGTCCCTTCCAACCTTAATGATTCTATGATTCTATGAATTGAGGCCCTGCAGGAGTCTGCTTTTTTGAGTCCTCTTGTACAGAAGATGCTATTTGAGATATTGTTTATTAGTAAGGGGTGATCTGGGAGTCTTCAGGCTGCAGTGTGATATTAATAGTATGTGTGTATGGATGTCTGTACTTAATATGCGTGAGTTTTTCAGCTTATAATATCAGTGTGTGAATAAAGTGCTGTATTTCTACCGTATCTTTGCTACCTACCAACCTAATCAAATTTGGAATGGAAGTTCTGGGGCAGTTCTTGTGCTGGTGCAGCTCAGCACAGTTCTGTTCATTTTGATACATTTATAGCAGCATTTGCTTTCTAGGTCTCTCTTTAGATATGTTATTCATTAAAAAGTTCGGGTAGATTACTCTGCACAAAATCAAAACTTGTTTTGATGACATTTTTATTTCAGACTAGAGTGGTTGCACTGGAATATTTAGTAAAATGCTGTTGCTATTCATGGTGAACCATACATTGCAAAAGCATTTATGGAAATAGTTGTATATTTTCAGGGGGAAATTTGGACAAGTCTTTAGGCTTGTCGAAAAGAAGACTGGAAAAGTTTGGGCCGGAAAATTTTTCAAAGCATATTCTGCTAAGGAAAAAGAAAACATAAGGGAAGAAATCAGCATCATGAATTGTCTACATCATCCAAAACTTGTCCAATGTGTAGATGCCTTTGAAGAAAAAGCCAACATTGTTATGGTCTTGGAAATGTAAGTATAAAGGAGATCACACTAGTAAAACTAGTAATGTTGAAAATAACTGTGTATTCAAAAATAGCAACTTATCTAGACATGGGTGACTGTCAAAAGCTTCAGGGTTTGCAGGGCTTGAATGGTGTTTCACTCCTTAAAGGTTTTTCCAGGTATTTACACAAATTCTTCAAATGGTGTAAGTCAATCTGTGGTGCATCTCTCTAAAATCAGGGATGAAATGTTAATGTTCGTTATTGTCCATCTTGTTTCCTTGTCAGCTGAATATGTGTGGTGCTTTTCTGCAGCTCACTGCTAATGCTGAATTGGGAAGGAACAATTTAAAAAGCTGCAATTTGAGCTTGGTCTTAGAACCAGAAACTTGTTTAAGGAGGGGATCATTTATTTTTTCTGTAAGCATTTCTAAGACTGTGTAGAAGATGCTTGTTTCGTAATTTATTTAAACACTGGTCAGTTGTCTTTCATAGAGAATTGAATGTTGATGCAGAACTGATTGTAGGAGAAAAAGATAACCTCAGTAATACAAATCTCAAACTGCAGTCTGACAAAATAGTTGAATTTCCATGAAAAACTCACCCAGGCAAATGTAGAGTACCCAAGAGGTACTGGGTCCAGTTTAGTTTACATCAAGTGCAGTATCCAGTTTTTACACTTTAAGAAACCTTAAAGGATTAGTGTGATGTATTTTTCTTATGAGAGAACATAAATACTGTGATTGCAGAACATTTAGGAGCGCTGCCTAAAAATCTCCATAGATAAACACTTTCATCTAAACTCGTCATCTAATGTTCTAAATCAAGATCGGTAGATGTACAAAAAAACTCATTAAACGTGACTTGTTCTGCCTTTAATGTTAATTAGCCCACCATTCTCTATGACTCTCCAGGTTGCAGTTGTACAAGGGGATATTTCCTCCTTTTTCTGAAAGTCATTGCACTCTTCATGCTAAGAGCAGTTAAAGCTGAATCTGAAGACAGCCTATATTGCTGTCTTAGGTGTTGTTGACTTATATGGCAAAAATATCTTCACCCTCCCTGAAACTGTTTTCTTTGTGGTATTTACTCCATACCACTGGGAGAAACAGCAGGAAAGAACCACAAGAGCAGTACTGAAAAACATCTCACAGGGTTGTGGCTGAGGTATGTTTGTATCTGTAGATAGCAAATATTTTTTCCTTTTGGAAAAGAAGAGATTTGGAACATGTCGATGCATCATTATTCATTTTAAGAAAAGAATCTGCATGGTGTGGGTTGGAAAGCAATGGTCAGACTTCAAAGGCAATGAGAAAGTGCCATTTGCATCATCCGTAATGCACCTGGCTTAGTGTAAATCCCAGACTTGTGGCTGGAACAGCCGAAAAGAAAATTAAATCCTGGTCTGTAGTATGTCTTTCCCCCAAAGTTACAGCAGCCACTGTGCTCCTGCCACATCTGCTTCATGTACTGTTGGCTGTGAGGAGAAGCAGCTTTTTTGCTGCTGGAAGCGTGGAACAAGTCAGGCACTGTCAGCAGGGAAGGGGCTCGAGCCCTGCTCCGCTCACCGGCAGTCTGTCCAGGCTGCGGGAAGCTGCATGGGGCCCTCCCAGAGTCCTGGCTATGCAATCTCGGCATTATGTGCAACATGGTGCTTTTATATTTAGATTTAAAAGTTGAGCAAGTTGATGACGGTAAAGGAAGGGAACCCTACTTAGCCTGGAATTGGGAGCTGGCAGAGCTAATGGAAAGCAAGGAAAAGTATAAAGAGTTTTGAATAGCATATGGCTTTACACTCCATTAATTTCCCACTGCCAGCAAAGGCTTTTTACTTAAAAAAAAATATATATATATGTATATATATAAATGTTATCAAATGTAAAATAATTCTGTTACCCAGTCTAATTAGGATATGATTTTTAGGTTGGGGTGGCCACATTTTCTGGCTCTGGGACCCCTATACAGAAATTTCCATTAACAAGCACTTCTGTTTTAGGTATTAAGCTAGTATTTTCTTGCGTATCAAGAAGTTGTGAGACATATTTTCCAAAATTCTTAGTGTCCAAGCTGTTCTTTCTTATTCCCATCAGGGTAAATATGAGGGCTTCAAATAAATCAAGCTCAACTGCTTTCACTCTCCTTTTGCACCAGGTTTTAGTAGTGACTGGAGTTTAGCAGCTCCCTCTGCACCCAGCCTGGAGCTGTGCTGAGCATTTTCCCTCCTCATACTTACCCTGAATTTGTCATTGTAATTTTATTCCTATATCCTTTTGAACTTTGCACAGTAACTGCCCTTTCATTCCGCTCTTTATGCCATGACACTATTTTATGTGGTTTGATTTCATACTTACAGTAGATTTTTCTTTTTAGAAAAGTGGTATTTATTAGAGTTTCTGATCATTCATTTTAAATCAGACACTCTAGGAATTCAAATAATTTGATAAATTGTTACCAGAAAACTCTCTCATTTGCTAGAAATCAAGAACAAATCTCAGTAGTTTCCTGTTCGATTGCAGCAATGCACCAGTTCCACAATGTATATCTCAGTGGAAAATGAACATTTAAAAAATACTAACATGTTGTGCATGGCAGTCAGCATTGGGAGTTAAGCGTCTTAAAGTCTCCTCATCTGGAGGAGACTGAAAAGACAGGAATCCAGAAAGAAATCCCATTGACCTCATGGGGCATTTAGATTCTGATGTAGTTGTGAACATGGGAAGAAAGTGCGCTCCTCCTTGCCTGCGTGCGCAGTACCTGAGCAGCACTGGTTCCCTTCAGCATTCTGACCTGGGAAAAATGATGCTCAGGATATCTGAGGCTCAGGATATAAATTCAAAAACATGCATTCTATAAATACATTTATAATTTAATCTGATTGTGTTACCAGAATGTCTACCAGTCTTACGTTAAAAGAAAAAAAAAATCTACCTGCAGATAAATTATCCAAATACACACCAAAAAGCTGCGCTGCAGACAGTGGTATGGTTTCTGAAAATCTAGGGATCTAGAAAAAAAAATCCAACACTTTAGGATTAAAAATGAGTCATCATTATCTGGCTTAAACAGGCAAAAAGCAACTTAAACT
The DNA here is from genome assembly GCA_013398735.1 of Nothocercus julius. Classification (NCBI taxonomy): domain Eukaryota; kingdom Metazoa; phylum Chordata; class Aves; order Tinamiformes; family Tinamidae; genus Nothocercus; species Nothocercus julius. Next base: position 8,990,592 of record VZSV01000018.1, on the reverse strand, counting down.
CTGCAGTATTAGAATGTAGTATTTTGGAATTGTAGCATGCTCCAGCTGCAAGCAGTCTGCATACAGATGATTTCATAAACACCTGCATACTGGCTTCTTACTGAAGCAATAATATACTTGATATCAGAATTTTCAGAGCTGTTTCTCTAACAGCTGTAGCCATTTTACCGACTTTATGTTACGTATATGCTTTAATCCAGTGTAACCTCTGAGTTTGTCAAGCCTCTGCTGTACTTACATGTTTCTTGTTAATAGAAAATGGCAGTAGCATTTGTAATTGCTTATTTTCTGAAACCTGAGAGTCAAGGCTACAAATGCATTCAGAACTCCATATGTTTCAATTTCAATTTAATACATGAGGGATATTACCGTATATCTGACAACTTGCAAACACTGCAAAGCCATTTTTCAATTGCGAGCTTTCTTTAAGTGAAGTGTGCAATCACATTTGGCAATCCGCAGGAATGCTGCCAAGTATTCAGCCACACGAAGAGCATGTAACGTCTCATTTAAGAACAGATTTCTAAAAGCAAAGCTGCTTTTCACCATTTGCTCCTTATATATGGGGTCATTCACCCGCTCCATACAGAGAAGTATTTGCCATCTTTGGACATGAGCAGATGAACCAGTTAAGTGATTACTCAGAATTCCAAAAAAGACCAAACACAATTTACATTTTGCTATCTAGATTAGAAATGTCCCACTTCAGTTCTGAAAGGAGTTTGATCCAGGAGATTCTACCCTGGAAAGAGCAATTATTTCACAGCTTAAATAAGCATAAAATTGGAGTTGACCTACAAGCAGTGTGGTGAGGGTTCAGTTAAAAATACCAGCACCAAAAAATTGTGGGTTAAATCCTTGTCCTATTAAAGCTAAGGAGGCAATTCCCATTGAGCTCATATGGGTCACTAATTTACCCTTTGAGCCTTCCATTAACTCTATCATTGGAATTCCTCCTTCTCTAGCCATTCTTTACCATTCTGAGCCTCTCAACTTTAGCAGGTGGCTAAATGGTAAAGGCAAGATGCAAATCCAGCTGACTGCCCACTGCCTGGGATGCTAGTTTCAAAGTCTCACTGCCTCAAGCTGGGGAAATATTTCAGTAGGGAAAAGAGCTACTGATTTATACTACACACAACAAGAGGGGATTTTTTGACAGAGGCATCCTGATGTCTATGGAAAATGCCATTACAGCACATAGATTGTGTCCTGAAGTGCTACTGTCTGTATTTGTATAAAGGAAATAGTTTGATTATTCACAAAACAAAAATGCTACAGAAGTCATCTTTTTTTTTTTTTTTTTTTTTTTTTTTTTTTTCCTGTCTGTCCTAGTGTTTCTGGAGGAGAACTCTTTGAACGAATCATTGATGAAGACTTTGAACTGACAGAGAGAGAGTGCATTAAATATATGAGGCAGATTTCAGAAGGAGTTCAGTACATCCATAAGCAGGGTATTGTCCATTTGGATTTGAAGCCAGAAAACATAATGTGCGTCAACAAGACTGGTACAAGTATCAAACTCATTGACTTTGGACTTGCAAGAAGATTAGGTAATGACTTTTCTGCCTACTCCAGTATGTCACGGGGAAAGGGCAAGAGAAACAGTAAATCGTGATGTTATATTCTCTCCTATATAGAGAGTAAAGAGACATGTTTCATATATATATAGTTCTGGGTTAAATTAAAAGAAACAGAAAAGGGAAAAATGAGACCTTCCAAAGAGACTGCATCTCTAAGAGAAGTTCGCAAGTAAATGCGTACAAAATAGTTACTGTTTCCTACAGGTAAGGTATTCTTGTGGATTACAAGGTAAAATACACAGTGGTAATCATGTTAATATTTACATTTATTGCAGGTAATCTGAAAATCTTTGCTCTCTAACTGTAAGAAAGAGAAGATTGGTCTTTGGTTTTCAGGGTTATTAAAAATCCTTGAAGCTTTTGTGAAGGCAGGAGATAAGGTGATGTTAAAAGATAGATGGGTACATTCAATTGACACTTCCCCTTTGGGTTTCATCACTTCCCATCATAAACAGCAGCATTTGCTGTGTATATTAAACACAGGATATACTTTATAGTGTTTTCATCATGCTCAAAGTGATTGATAAATTAGCACTCCTTGCAAGTAATGCCGGGGAATTGAAAAAAAACCTTCCTGGATTTGACAAGCTCCTCTTTTTAAACTGTTCTCCGCTGCTTCCTGTAATTGATTTTAGACTACAGTTTCCATCTTGCAGGGCCACTTGAAAGCCCTAGCAGGGCTGATTTTTTCACAGTGCGTGGTATGAACTCTGCTCTAAAAGCAGCCTTCCTGTTGTGTTTTTTAGTGTTAATGTGTAACGATAAATAACTGTATCAACATCATATACTGATCCTTTTTATCTTGTATTTACACATGGAAGAAAAATGACTCCAAGAATTAGAAGTAGTTAAAATAGTTTAGGAAGCTGTTATACTGTGAGAGCTGTTATCTGTGACTTTCTTCCCATTAACTTGATTAGGACAACTCAGAAGAAATGCTACTCTCTATTATAAGTGGCGTATGACTAGATTCCTATTTGTGATCTTTTCCCTTCCTTCTTTAAACAAAATTATATTCGATATTTAATCAAATGAAAATTGCTGTAAGAGTAAAGCCTGGAATTAGGACCTTCTAGTTCGTTAATTGCCTACCTGCTGCCTCTCCTTGTTCTTTTGACACGGAAGTTAACAGACCACACCACACCCAACAACATCATTTTACTAAATAAACCAAAAATTCTGTGTTGACTGAATAGGAGAAAAAAAAATTAATTTTCAGATTTTTTTAGGGGAAGTTAACTCCAGAAGAGCATTATATGAATCTTGATTGCATGGACACTAGGAATTCAGTAAAATATGTGCTATTTCATTCATTTAAAAAGATTTTGATGCTGTTATGTTGGTTCACTGGAATGGAGGCAATACTTTACGGAAGCATAAACAAGATTTTATTCTTTTTGAGGAAATAACTGTTAACTAAGTTGTAATTGTAAAGTTCTTGTTGTCAGAAGTGTGTGAAAGAATCCATCCTGTCATACTCCAGCTGTCCCTGCCTTTACTGCCGAAGTGAGCAGATTTTATCAACAAGATATAATACACAAGGAACCACAGAATGGCCTTTTTGCAGGAATTCCTTCAGCTACCTTCCTACCTTCAAATCACAATTAAAAGGCATTTAGCAAAAGCAAGGTCCTGTTTTCAACAGCCTGTTTGTGTCAAGTTTTCAATTTTAAAGTAATGGTGTCGCCTTGTATTCTGTACTGTTCACAGTAGCCTGTGAGCTGCTACAGGAAGGTTGTATCTAGGGTATCTCTCCTTAAAACAACTTCTCTTTTGTGGAAGAAGGAAAGTTACGGGCACTGAAGCTGTCGTTGTTTTACAGTGGTACATACTTATTTGGCTTAATACAGTGCTAATTCTTGCAAATACTCTTAAGTACTTGCTATGGTTGTTGTTGTTGTTTGTCTTTTTTTTTTTTTATTTCTGGGAGGAAGCTACTCTATAACAAGAGTCTGGCACCTTGCACAACTCAGTGTGGCACTTGCCCAGGAAGAGAAAGTGCCCTCCTGCCCCGTGCACAAAAAAGCAACTGTTAATCACTAAAATGTTCCTAAGAGTTGGCTGAGATGTGTTCCAAAATTAGAAAACAATTTTTACTGTCTCATTTCCTTACAAAAGGTTGTTAAATTGTCAAAAACAATCCTTAATAACTGCTCTCATCGTGCCAGTTGCCACAGGGGATACACCGAGAGCGTGTTCCTCTGCATCGGTGCCTTGTTACTTTCTAATTGACCACTGGCTTCCCTTGGGCTCGGATAGAGGCGGGATTAGGAGCCCTCATGCTATGGACCAGGCCCTGCTCAACCAGGGGCTGCTAAAGGGAACAGTGGCAGCCCTTCAGCTGCAGAGATTTTTAGAAGTAATCTTGCAACACCTGCAAACTATGTGCATCTAGATATTAAATATCTAGCACAGTTTTAAAGAAATTAAGATCAGCTCCTTGTGCAGTCATTTTCTGCAGTTAATTAGTTCTGTTATTTTGTCAGGAAATACCAAAGCCGCAGTGGGATATTTTCCTGACCTTTTTTGGTGTGCTGAGGAACACATGTACAAAATTGTTTAAGATAAACTTCTTGAGGAGAAAAGAGAACGGTTTTTGAGTACTGTAAAGATTTTTTTTTAATCAGTTGATTATACACAGTGACAGCAACAGTTTCCAGCTAGCTTGTCAGCCTTCTATCTGAACTAGGTGGTATCCAAACATAGATCCAATTTGTGTACCAATCTTGTAAACATCTGGGCAAAGACTTGACATGCTATTCAGTAGCAAAGGCCTAATTCTTTCCTTTTTTTAATATACAGAAAATGCTGTGTCAGTTCTTTGACACTCTATGCTTGCGCTCAAATGCTGTGTTTTCAAAAAACCATTTCTATGACCTGTGGGCAGCACATTTCAAACCCCAGGCTTTGGCATACACAGTGGTTCATGGTAGTTTATACAGTGTACAGAAAAGCCTCCAAAATTGGATGTGAATGTCTGATCCTCAGATTCCAAAGATAATGATAAAGCTCTTAGAAAACAGGTCTTTTGTGACAAATTTAAGTAATTTTTCATAAGGACAGTTTTTAAAATGCTGAGTTTAGAAAGAAGATAACTGAGAAGATGTGAAGTCTTTCCACTTGTGCTTAAGAAAGGGAGGGTGCCTAGAAAAGTGAGGGTTCACTCCTCGTTGCCACTGTGGCAAAAACATTTGTCTTGTTTCTAGCTAAGACAGGTTAGACTGGGTATCAAGAAAAGCTTCCTAACTTGTGGGGTAAAAAAACTCTTATTACTTGAATGTAGGGATGTTAGGGAATATCTTTTGAATGCGATTTCTCAAGGTCTATTCAGACATTTGTCAGGAGGGATCTTGGTGTTGGTGAACTTCCCTGGGACGTAGGCAATTCTCAGGTGCTCTTCTCTGTTCTGGTCCCTTGAAAGGGGGGCTCTGCATAGTGGAGTTTCTGAAAGAAGGGAGAACGTGTGAAGATAGAGTTTCTTGAACAGACTATCACCACATCCAAGCAGAGCAAAAAGGGTTTCACAGCACTTAAGATGGGAAACTGGAACAACTATGAGCGAATTCCTTGTGGTAGGACCTAGAAGTTGCCTGAAACATGCTCTCAGTTCTTGAATAAGTTATTAATCCTATGTATCTTTCAATTTTCATTTAGTCAGTTGGGGATATGAATACCTCAAAAGAGTATTGACTTAGGTGTATGATTAGATTTTATGAAATAACAGATTTCAATGGCTACTGTAAATGCATAGTCACTATTTGGAGCAGTTTTTATGTTTTTTTCTTCCCCTTCCTGTCTATCTTGTTCAGATGGTAGTGTCCCTTGGGACAGGGGTGGTGTCTCACTGTGTCCTTCTCTGCTACATCTGGATGCTGCTGTTGTGCAAGAGTAAACATAACGCAGTGGATCTCGCTTAATGCAAATGCTGATTGTTCAGGCAGGGGCACAGACCTAGTGAGAGTTTCCCAAACTAAATTCACACCAGTTTCTCAAGTCAGAAATGACTTATCTCCTGACATTTCTATATTTATTTTACATTTATATTTCATATAATACAAATTTTTATTATGTTTTTTCCAATCTCTAATCTCTTACTCCCTTCTTGACCTTTTATATACTTTACTGCCAGCCTATTTAGAATGAGCATCAGTGAAATGTGCCCATCAATGAAATGAGATTTGCCTAATAACTTCTATCTAAATGACTTGCACTGTTTCACACTATTGTCAAAAGTCAGATGTATCACTGATAGCCACACAGTCATAGCAATAAGTGACAATACTAGGTTATATATAGTTTTTTTAATCTATCTTCCTCACTGCTGTACTGTAGGGTTTTCCAGCAGAGCACTACTGGTGGATCAGCACCAGAAGGACGAAGAGCCGGTTCATATGGGACAGTCCTGCAGCTGGTATTGCTGGTAGTACCTTAGCTGTAGTTCAGTTTGAAAACATCCACGTTGTGCTCACAAAGAGCCAAATGTGGGATGCCCGTGTCACCAACCAGCAACCAGCAGTGCAAGAGTTAGGCCGCTGATGAGTAAGGATTCAGGGTCTCCTTCACCACTGTAGAGCAGCAGAGCAACTATCATATGGTCTTAGACAAGCCTGGTTTTGAGGGCAGGCTCAAACCCAGGCTTACCGACAAGGCAGAGCGATACACAGTGATACCACTTTACCATGAAGTTCAGACTCCTGAACTTACATAGAAAATAATTTTTTATTAAGAATTCCTTCAACTCTTTCCTAGCCCTGGAATGGTGAAATCCTCTTGCACAGCTGCTGAAGCGATGAAGGCTCAAATGCTCCTGCACTTTAGGACATTCAAATTAAAGCTATCCTCCTCCTTGCAAAAAAATACCTGGTCTTGATGCAGCTCCCTGGAATAGGAACCTTCTTACTACATACAAGTGCTATGTCCTTGAGAATGCTTAATAAATAATTCTTTAATGCTATTCGTGTATGACCTGAGAGATTAGCAGTTCAGATGTTGCTTATCTTTCTGATAAGGTTCTTTAACTAAATCACAAATCTGAGTGCAAAACTGATTTTGCTCTTACTGGAGAATATTGCTTTTAAAAATCTGCATGCAGGAGATAATGGTTTTCTCTTTCGTTCTTCACAGAAAATGCAGGTTCTCTGAAAGTTCTCTTTGGGACACCTGAATTTGTGGCTCCAGAAGTTATAAACTATGAACCTATTGGATATGAAACAGATATGTGGAGTATAGGAGTTATCTGCTACATTTTGTGAGTACCTTTGCTAGTCTTGACTTTCATGCTGGCATTTCCTGAACATATGAAATTTCCATCAACTTCTGGGTATTCTACAACTTTCTTTTCTTTTGTGATTAGAAACTCCAGGATGATTAATAAAAATTAATGTTTGGCCTCAGCTGAAGAAAGCTGTTCTCTGAAGGATCTAATTGATAAAATGGGAGAATTAGCAGCTTTGGAGATTCAACCATTTGGTGTTGTACATCTTACGTAATAGACAAGCAAAACTTCAGCTCATTTTAAAAGACAATGTGACAGTGTTTTCTTGTTAACTTTAAAATATTTCTCCTTCTCAACTGTTTAAGAGAAGTATTTGGATGTGCACTAAATCTTCCCCCTTTTTATTCTCAAGAGAGAAAATCGTAAGTAGATGGCAGATCTCCTTTTCATGCATTCTTCTAAAAGACTTTTGCCAACGCTTTGTTTTTTCAAGGAACACCCTCCTCCATGGGAACCGTCTTCCTCGACACCTAGCACATTTATTTGCCCAGTTTTTACTCCCATCTTTCTGTAATTCTCCTTACCGTGCCAGCCTATAGTCGTTCTCTTGTATTTCCAAACTAAACCACCTCATTTTCTTTCTTGCCCTGTGCAAGAGCTACCACATCAACTCTGTTACTCCCTACAAAGACTATGGAAAAGTGGATATTTCTGTTATCTGCTGTTCCACTCTATTTTCATATGTGAAGTATGCTATACTCTTCAAGGTCACTTTGTTCTGCCAGTTTATTTACAGGGCCTTTATTTTCCATTCACTTCCAACATTTTTTTTCTAGCTCTTGAAAGCTCGTTTGGGCCGTTCTGTAGTTCAGATAATTTAGACCACACAAGCAGTGCTCGGGAGACAAATTCATTTACTTTTTTAGCTTCTGAGGCCTCCTGAGCTACTCAGTGCAGAGATCCCATCAGAGTGCCGCATTGCTAATGGCAAAACCACGAGTTAAATCAATGCAGCATTGCCCCCTAGAGGCATTTTACACGGTGAGGAACAAAACGTTAACCTCCACGGGGTGTAATTGGCACATTTAGGGGGTTTAATGTCTTTTGCTGTCATCTGACTTTAAAGTATTTCGTGAGCTTCTGGTTGTTCACAGTATGAGCAGGCCATTTCTAATATGAAATGTCAGACCGAAAAGGCAGAAAGCAGTGACAGGAGTTTGCATGTGTTCCTAAGGGGTGCAGCCAGGGCTGCTGTTGCATTACAGCGTGCGCAGGATAACACCAGCCCCTCTCAGCAGGCAAGGCAAAAGGAGTGGGAAAAAAAGATGGAGAAATGGTAAAATGATTTGCCAAAGATCAGTCAGCACTGCGGGTGCAGAGCTGCTTCCTCACGGTTTCCCTGTGCGACTAGAAACAAGATTTTAAAGTCTGAAATATTTGGATGCTGCAATGTTCAGCTGATGGGGTTGGGGTGGTGTTACACTTGATTCTGATCATCTTGTAGGCCTTGCAAAATATATTATTGACTCATTTGCAAAGGTGTCTTTAAGCTCATTTAAAACCTCATGAAGAGAAACAGGTATTACCCAAACACAGTAAAAATCTTGGCCTTGTTGATGCATAAGGGTTGCCACAATAATCATTTATAGCAATAATCAAAATCTTTGCGTAATGAGTGAAAGTTTCATTTGGCACCTGCCTCCCATCCCATCACTGCTTGTGCCTTAGCGCTTGCACCTCGTCTGCCCCCACTCAGTGCAGGGCAGCGATGGGCAGAGGAGCCCTATGATGGCACTGGAGGCGGGGACAGGCACCGGAGGGGGAACCAGCACCAGAGCCGGGGACAGGCCTCCTACAGGCACTTCATGGCCCAAAGCGGCTGTGTCTGTAACACATTTTTCGAGGTGGGATTTAAGAGGGTTGAGAGACTTGTAACCTGCCTAGACAGAGCCTGTGTCTCCACTGTGCCTTTTCAAGCACCAAATACAAAACAAGTTCAGCAAAGAGCTGCTAACGTGATCTCCGTGGGCAAGGAGGATTCTCTGTGGAACAATAAACGGGAGGGATGTCCTCTCAAGCAAGAAATAGGGTGACTTCACTCATCCAAAGCCCCGCAGCAAAATCTCTCTCTCAGCTTTCTGCCATGCAGGCAGAAGTGCAGATATTGCAGCCTCTGTCTTCTTTATAGCATGATGGGCTTAATTTCATCCTACAGCTCCTGGTACCTTATCTGCATTTCTGAACTTCCCATGTTATATCCTTCTAAGCTTTCCGGATAACTCATCCATTCCTGTCTCGTTATCAGTCTTCATTCTTTAAATTTCCCTCTTTGTATTTTCCACCTTAGTGTTTCCAATGCTTCTGCTTTTATCTTGGTCTCTGTCCTGTTCTGCATCACAATATTGACCCACATAGTTAACTTGATCTATCGCCTTTGAAGAAGCAGGCCACAAAAATTACGATGTGTCTGTATCATCTCCATTTATGTCTATTTCAGTGTCTTTTCTTGCATTTACAATAACCTTTTTCTAATGAAGGTTAAACCTCCAGAATTCTTTCCAGCTCTTTCTGTCTCATTTATTCTTGTAAGCAATGCTGAATTTCTTTGTTGATTTTTTTTTCCATTTTTAGTTCTTTTCTGATGATCCTTTCAGATAGCCTATGTTTCTAATATTTGGTAATCTGAAACATTTTCTGGATTATATTTTTATTTCAGAGCAAATTTCAGTGTAAGATTTCAGCTGTGTGTGTACTTATGTTGAGTCTAGATAGCAATTTCCCTACCTTAACCCCAGCATCTGACTGATGTCAGTGAGGAACCTGCTATTGCTGCTTCTAACATCCCGTTACTCTTGAGTTCTTCCTGGCCTATCAGTTCCATGTATGATGTAGTTTTCTAGGGTATGTCAGTTGATACTTTTGCTATGCTACACCTTAGGCTGGATTTCCGGTGCATGGCATCTTGCCGTGGTCTCTCCAGCGCCTTCCTAATACAAACCGCTCAGCCTGAATCTTCAAACATTCCCATTCCTTTTTGTCTGCTGTGGTTTATCACTGCTGCTGGAGCTTCCTCTTTGGCAGTCTGGCGTGTTTGGAAGATCTTCCAGTACCCTTCATGTCTTGGGCATGCTGCTCAGGACTTTGGTAAGGCAAGGCACTCAGGTGCTGGTTTAAACTTGGCTTCACGTGGTATAAAACTGTGAGCCTTGCTAATGCAAAGATGAGAGAGTGCTCTTTGCTCTTTCAGTAAGGAAATGTAGAGCTCTTTAATGCCATGATTGTTCTGCTCAAAGCAAATGAGTTATGTGGTTCCTGGCACTGTCAGAGTGTGATTCTTCATTAATCTAGTGGGCACGTAAAACAAGGGCAAGAGCAGGGTGAGCCCTTGGTCGTGATGAGCTGTAATCCCTGTGGGGGGATCCCAGTGCTCTCCTTGAGGCTGCCAGTGTGGGAGTCCCAGCGCGGCAGCGCTCAGCTAAGGAGGAGGTAGGTGGTTCTGCCACGAGGCTACATGTTCCCTATAAAGTACACTGAGACCGTGGATTTCATTTCACTTGTAAAAGAATTAAATTACTACCTGATCTCTGGGGTGGAGATGTCATCTGCTCTGCCTAAATGAGCTTGTTTCACAGGGCTTGCACAGGTTTATTAGAGACAGACAGAGGTCCTCCTCCAAGTGAAATTTGCTGCTTTTTTCCTCCCGCTTACACAAAGCAAGAGACGGTGAGGAGGAGCTCGGTGTCATCAGGCCCGATCCATTGCAGCTGCAAACGCTGCCTGCAGAGGAATGCCCAAAGTTTGGCTTTCTCAGGCATGCAGCACATTCATCTAGCCCTGATCAGCAATGGTTGTAATGCAGAGATTGCCAAGTGAAATGTAGGCACTCAAGCCTCATGACCACAATGGACCCTGCTGATCTTAACGTTTCTAAATCTGCACTTGGTGCTTTGTTAGAACATACAATAAATGTTGACCATCATCTAGAGGATGAAATATCTTTCTTCTTTATGTAGAAGTGGAAACTGTGAAAGACTTTCTAAACAAACGGTGCTTAACATGCCAGGAAGATGCCTGGTTAAGTAGCTGGAAAAATGTTTTCAGTAAACAACTTGCTGCTTGTCTAATGGTAACTTCACAGTATAAGCTCAGTATTAATTTTCTGGAGAGGTAGCTCCTCTTTATCACTTAGCTTCAGCATTCCAAAATGAAATTGTTTCCATAATCTGTCAAAAGAGATGCTGGTGCATTATTACTTTAAATGGCTATTAAGGAAAGAACATGCAAGACCTCGGCCAATAAGATCTGTGATAATGATAAGAACTTTGGAGTAAAACCTACATGAGTTGTTGGTGTTTTGTTTTCTGACTATAGACAAGGATCTAGTAAAGTATTTCCATAACAAAGCCATGGGTTCACCGTATGAAACTGTGCAAGAAGGGGATAACTGTTTTAGCTTTATAAATTTGCAACAGCACATTCAGATATCTAAAAATATGCTTGTTGAAACCTTTGAATGGGTATTGTTACACTGGTGTTTGGAAATGACAAAGTGCCTGGAGGCTTAACTGGTCCTAATTTAATTACAAGTCAAATACAGAGGACATTTAGGACATCATTTAAGATGTTATCAGACAATCCTGTCACCCAGTTCTTCAGAAAAAAAACACAAACCAAAACAACTGAGCTTTTTTTTCTCCCCTAATCTCCTTCCCTTTTACCCTCATCCTTCAAAAACTGTGTTACACATGCAATATCCCTTTGCCCAGAAAGCTTGATGTCTTTTTTCATCAGCAGTGCCTCCGAAATGTCACTGCGGAGCAATGGGCAGTGGTGTTCCCACACGAAGCAACGTCTCAGTATCTGTAGCAGTCTTTCCTCATGGAAAGTGAGCTGTCAACCTAGCAGCAAAGAGCTGCTAATCTCTGGAAACAGGCCAAACTACAAACCACAAGAGCTGTACAATACTATTTGTGGTAATACTATGCAGAGGTCACATTTGCCATACTTCAATCAAGTGCTGAAGAGAAGTAGGATGGTTCTTGCTCTCAGTATTTCTTCTAGAATCTTAACTAGAAGGAGAGAGAAGACATTCAGCTCTTACATTGGCAATGATCTGATGAAATATTTTGCAAACGCATAGTTTGTATAAAGTACGAGCCCTTGTAAACTGCTGAGCTAGTTGGGAGATTACTTACTTACAGCATACTCACAAAAAAAAAAAAAAAAAAAAGATGCAACTTAAAAATGAGAATATGGGATCCAGAACTTAAAATGGCAATCTGGATGAGATTTTTTCACCTTATAAAATGTTATGGAGAAGGATGTTGCTACAGATGTTCCTATGCATGAATACTGGAGCGGGGGTAGATTCCAGGCCCTGCAGGAGAGCTTTGCAGCTTCCAGGACAGCCTGTGCAGCAGCAGCGTTCCTGGCCGCGGGCTCTGTGCCTGCGTCTGCAGAGCTCCCTTTCTTTCCTTGTCCCCATGGGTGCCACGCTCGGTGCTGCTGGGCACCACACCTGCCCCTTGCAGGAACTGTGAAAGACAGAGACAGTTATGGGCAAGTAAGGTGCTGCTTTATGCGAGCACTGCTTTGTATGTTAATCTTTGAGTTTCCTGTAGTTTTTGAGCTTCTTCTGTCATCTTTGAGCTTTCTGCTTTCATGCCTATAAGAAGTTCAAAATTGGATTTATGGATTTTATACATTTATAAAAGCATTATAGACTGCTGTATTTGAATGTATCCCGTATAGTTTAAAGCACGAGAGCAAACACATCCTGTTCTATTTCCCTCTTCCTCCCTGAGGCTAAATCAACCTTTTATCACTATCAAATTTCCATTTTTTTTTTTGTCTATCTGAAATATGCCTGCAAGATTCTACACTATACAGGCACCTTCCAGAAATGGTAAGAGATTTGTTACCTGCTTTGTCTGAGGCATCAGAGAATGTGTATTTCTACTTACGGAAGTAAAATCCTCTGGAACAAAATTTGAATGAGATTTTGAATCTCACTTTATTTGGTCCCAGTGGTTTTTTTCTACTACTCCATTCAATGATATTCAGTAGCACTGCAGTATTTTTCACTATAATACTTTCTGAATCCAAGTAAGTTACACTTATTTTTCCATATTTAAAGAAAGGTGCTGTCATTTAAATATAACTGGCTCCTTAACAGAGTGGTTAACATGACTGGAGTACAGGGAAAGCAAACCAAGTCTGTAAAATTTCATTCTGGAAAGTTTACTGCGTAAATTGGATGCCAGAAAGAAGAGCTGTAACTTGGAGTTCCAAAATATAAGCCAGCCTTTTGTCTGAATGTTTTTACTGACAGGGTAAATACAGATATCAAAAATATCTAAGTGCACATAGGTAGAGTACAATAAAGGACAAAGCTAAACTTGAGAAAGATGCTCTGCAAAATGTCAGCTCAATGTTATGTGTTTGCCATTCACAAGCAATTTTTCAACAGTGGTGAGTAAAGAGCCTGGCAAGCTCAACTTACACTCCAGAAGAATATTATTTGCATTTCATGCGTCATCATTACTGAGAACATGAAGAACATTTCGCTTTTGGATGCATCTGCATAACTCTGCAGCCTGCAGTGAAGTAGCACTTAATATGATTGGGGTTTTGCTGTTGTTTCTGTTTATAAAATAAGTCTGTGACTTTCATGGTTTCATCTTGCGTCCCTGTCTCTCTGCGGAGGTGAATGGAGTAAAATGTACAAACACCCCTGTTTTTGACACTAAGGCTATCAAAGTCACTCTGAAGGCACCAAAAGACCATTCTGTTGAATTTGGTATGAAAATGGTGCTACTATTTCTGCAGAACCAGACAAGTCATTTAACAAACTAGTAGGAAGTACTAATTCTCCATTGTCACCTAATTCTTAGTTCTCTGCCTTTTCTCGGGAAAAGAGCAAGAAAGAACAAAACTTCTCCGTTCATCTTTGCAGTCAAACTTCTAGTTTCCTTCCCATATGACTCTCTGTAAATTGTTTTGTGTTTTTTTTGTTTGCTTTTTGAAATATCAGGGAACTTCCACGTGTAAAGTTTTGCAAGGTGCAGGAGATGTCACACACAATCTTAATTTCTTCCTCTGATCACTTGCACAATGACACGGTTTGTTTTGTGCCTGTCTGTATCTTTTATCCCCAGGGTCAGTGGACTTTCTCCTTTCATGGGAGACAACGACAACGAAACCTTAGCCAATGTTACCTCAGCAACGTGGGACTTTGATGATGAGGCTTTTGACGAAATCTCTGATGATGCCAAGGACTTTATCAGCAACCTGCTAAAGAAAGATATGAAGTAAAGCAGCTGGACTTACTGCAGTTTTTCTGTTTGCATGTATCTGAGCTCACCCTGCTTGCTTCCCCACCATGAATCCCAGGTGGAGCGAGGCAGGCGCGGCCGGCAGCACTGCGTGCGGAGCTCCGTGTGCCCCTCTGTGCCTGTGCGCGCCGCTTGCGTTTGTGTTGCAGGCCAGGGTGTGAACGGGGCACTTCCATTTAAATGCCTGCTCACTCTTCTTTTCCTTTTCCTCAGGCACAATGCACCCTGAGGCCTGTGGGGCAGGTCTTATCCTTGCTGTGGGGTGACCACACATAAGAACTACCGATTCCTACATGATATGCGCTGTGCTGATCCAAATGGGTTGCAATTTTGCTAGATTTATTTCCATGTGTTGTTTTTAAGTGCAGTACCCCTGAGTGGATGGCTTTCCTATAAATCTAGCGGCTTGGCAAGAAAAAAAAAAAAAAAAAAAAGAGTTGGGAGCTCTGTTTACAGCAGACTCTGGACAAGCCAAGGAAAGAAAATGTTCTTTTTCCAGGGAGTTTACAATCAGCCAAGGACAGAGAGTTATTTATACACAGACCATGAACAAAGTGAAGTATTGGGTGATTTGACTAGAGGTGTATTTGGATACTTGTTTTGCAAAATGTTGTTTAGCATTGTGAGAAGAGGGGTATTAACCAGCAGAAGAGGGAAAATTTCTATGAGTAAAGGAAAGGAGACCTGAGACAGGATTCTAGTCATAACGAGGAAGCTGAATCACAGCCATTGTGGCTCTGTTGTACATATTTCATGACTAAAACATATGGCTTTTCATGCTTTATTTTATAATGTTTTATTAACACTTAAAAATGCACAGCTTACCTTCAAAAAACTTTTAAAATTGTGAAAATGAGTTTGTGCAGTATGCATGGCTAAGATGGCAGTGCCATGTGATCTATAGTGCTAAATATTGGAGAGAAATCGATTCGCAAAAAAAAGAGAAATAGAAATAATGTAAAAGCAGGTAGGTTCTATCATCATTACTGGCAACACTGACTAGCCTTTTTATATAAAAACAGGAGTCGCTTAGATTGTACTCAATGTCTTCAGCACCCTTGGCTGCAAAAAGACACCAAAAACATGGAAGCCAAAAAACTTTCTAAAGAGAGGATGAAGAAATACATGGCCAGAAGAAAATGGCAGGTAATGAAGAGGACATAGAATTGGGCTAGTTATGCTAATAAATCTCTTTTGTTTCTATTGTTCGTGGTTCCAAGAAGCATATAATGACAGGTAGTTTCTACTGCTAATGAAAACTCAAACGGGGCAGGTACGTGAGTGTAGTGAAGCAGGTTTGGTTTGTGTGGGCAAGCAGTAGGAGGGCGTAGGGCTGCATTAATGTAACACGATTCCATTTCAGGCTAGTAAGTGGTGTATTCAAGTACAGATTTTCCTGTTCCTTTAGGGGCTTTTCCCCATGACTCTCCTCCCTGCCCTCTGCATGCGGCTGAGGCCAGGGGATTCTGAAATCCTTATCAAACCTGAGCCTATTAATGTGGCCTCGCTAAAGATACCTTCATTTTGTGGTAGTTTCATCCTTCTAAGCTAGGTCCCATCCTCTTGGAGCACTGAGCTTCTCATGGATTCAGTTAGACTAGTTTAATAATTTTCTTGGAAACATTTATTCTCTCTATCTTCTTTTTTTCCTAAAGCTGGAATTGATGTAATAGCTCCATCTGTGCTATTCTGACAGCTAGGGTAGCAGAAGCATAATATCCTGGATCTAGCCTTTTCATGAGCTTACAAAGTAATGATTTAGGGAAATTTATAGTTTGCCTTGTGTTCTATTTTACGTGCTTTTTCAGTGCCCATGCAAGCTGTACAAAGATACGAGTGTCCATGCTAGAGCAGAAGCAGTTCAAACGTGTTTTAATGTCCAGGCGGTTGATTCTCAGGGCTGTCACAGGGTTGCATTTATCATGTAGATGGTGCCTTCTCATTCATTTCGTATTAACTGCTTATTCGTTCTTGATGAAACTCAGTCCAGCCCATAAGGCTGTTCAGAGATCCGTTTACCACTAGAGTTAAGCTCCACTTAAATGGTACATAGCTTTTTTGCTGGCTCTTCTCATGCAGTGCATTTTATCCGCAGCTAACAGAGACATTCATTTAGGTATGAGTTCATCAGGGGAAGCTCATATCTGCAACTAAATTTGGTAATTCAAACCAGTCTGCTCTGTCTCTGCTAGAACAACACAGCTATATATGAAGTAGTTTGTCCGCGAATTTCAGTGAGGTTTGCTGAGATCCTAAGTAATTGTAGTACCATTGTTACGGAAAATCACATGCCTTTTGGATTGGACTGACCAGAAGCCCTTGTGTTACGTCTTAGAAAACAGGCCATGCTGTTCGAGCAATAGGAAGATTGTCGTCCATGGCCATGATTTCCGGTATGAGTGGGAGGAAGGCCTCCGGGAGCTCGCCTACCAGCCCTATAAACACAGACAAAGTAGAGAACGAAGGTAAGGAACTTTGCTGCACCTGCCCTTTGAATCCTGCTAAACCTTTCGGCAAAATGCTAAAAACCAGCCGACGCTGTTATTCCTGCTCGCTCGCTCCTGTTATCTTTTCCTTTTATAAAGATCAAAAAGTCATTGTTGTTGTATTGCTCAGCTACTTAAAATGTCCCGTTGTACAGGCTGTAAACTGCTCGCTTTCAATACAAGGAATTAAGGCAGATTTGTCAGCTGCATTTCATATCAATCTGGGAATGCATGTTTATACAGGGATTGCAGCAATGTATTGCCTTTTCATGCAAATGCTCAAACAATAAAGTAATAATGCTTGCTATCTGCAAGACATGTGCTACGTGCTCATCATGCTCCTCAGAAAGGGGCATTAAAAAAACAATTAAAACAAACAAACAAAAAAAAACAGGTGTCCATGGTTATTCCACTAAACCCAGATTTGGAACATGAATTTGTAGTGTATAATAGCCATATAGATTATGGGCCCAATCCAAGTTCAGCTGGGTTGCCCCTTTGATTAGGAAGAGTCCAGAGTTGATTATAAACAAGTTCAAGAAAAAATAAAGACTATTTGTAGCATGGTGGCCAGAATGTGGCTTTAATTCTATTTATTGTCTGAATCTTTGTTCAACTCTGAAATACTGGCACAAAACTTAGCAGCTGACATCCTCATTGTTCTGTTAAAAAGCAAAAGATGCCTTCATTACCTTTTTGATTATTAAAAATTGAAACTCATGCTTTGAGAACGTCCTTTGTAAGATGATTAACCACCTCTTTGCTGTCTGCCAGATGCTTTCCTTGAGGAGGTGGCCGAGGAAAAGCCCCATGTAAAGCCATACTTTACTAAAACAATCCTTGACATAGAGGTTGTGGAAGGAAGTGCTGCTAGATTTGACTGCAAAATTGAAGGTACCTTCAATAAGCATCTCCACTACTCTTCCTTTCCTTTTGTGCCAGCTCTGCGTTGTGCTGTTGTTTAGCTGAGGTTTTTCTGTTCTTGTTGTGTAGGTGCTTTACCAGTATCTGCATGTCACAGCATGAATGTGTTGCAATAAAGTAAGCCCTCTGGAGCTGTATCAGCTTGTTCTGTGCTTGCCATAGAGCAGAAACCTCTAAAAGTAAATATGTGTGAGTCCCTGATTCAGAATACTGAGATGGAACAGTAAGATGATTTTTGAGGATGAAAACAATAGAAACAAGATGCAGTATAATACTGTAAGTTGCAGCAGTATACCCTTAGAGACTGCTAGGCAGAAGCCGTGAATAAGCAGGGAGCCGCCTGTCTGAAACGTCAGACAAGCTTTAGGTGACCTCCAGCCGTACGTACACTGTGCTAAAGGGAAAACTCCTGGCAGCGTATTTGCAGAAGTAATGGTAATAATCATGGTCCTGGTTACGAAATTCACATCTAGAAAATACTGTGGATATTTGTGTTTTGTTAACTTACAAGCTCAAAAAAAATATGTAACTTGGATGGGAATATGTAGATAGAAAGAATTACTTTATGAGGCACCAATAAAGGAGTGTGGATTTGTCAGCCTAATAAACTGAAGCCCAGGACTGCTGGCACTTCTGCCATAGTGACATCGAGGTGTCTGTATCATGGCTGTAGATTAAACTAAAAATCAGGAAGAGATGTCAGAGTTGGTACCAGAATGTATGGATTAAAATTTAAGTAATTTCTAATTTTAAGAAAGATGCCTAATTTTAAGAAACAGCCTCACAGATCTTTTGCTTGTTTCTCTCTGTGCTCCTGATCTCTTTCACTGCCTGTCTCCTACCTCACAGCAGAGACGTGAGGATGATTGTGTGGCTGATGGGGTGAGGGGTATGTGTATAAATCCTGCATGGAATAACAAAGATAGATGTACCATGGCCAATTTTCCAAACTTTCCAGTTGTATCGCTGCAGTGCTCACTGTGTATTATCAATTCCTGCATTTCATTGCTGTTCAGTGGGAAGTCATCCTCCTGTCCCAGTGCAGAATTTGCCGTGTTCGGTTTGCTCTGTGAGCCAAGAGCGCTGTGTGCTGCAGCATGTGTTGTAGGGCCCTGCGCTGGACGCCTCGAGAATAGCAATCATCTGCTTCACAAAAGGCTCAGAAACTCCTACTGAGAGGCACAACCACAAAGCTTTTCTTAGATCCCCTCGCTTAACCCTAATAAAGACATAGAGGAAGTGGGAGTACCATAGTCACTGAACAGGACAGGCTGGTGTAAGCGAGCAGATTAGGTGGAGGAAGACCCTGAACATCCACAGCAAAACAGGCTAAGGAGTAAATTGTAGCCGTAGCATAAAGCACCCTGAAATTCTAAATTTACAGATCTGTTGGGATCTGTAGGCTCCAGAAAAGCTGCATATTAAGGTAAGCCTCTATATTCTATCAAGAGTTCCTTCTTGGCTGATGTCTGAGATGTCTGAAATTGTGTCTGCCACCAGGGAAAAAGTGGCGAAACATGATACCTAGTGAGTACCACAGTGTTAACTTTTGATTTGTGCTATTCATAATGAGATCAATTCAGGCAACTCTAAAAAGCCTTAGAACAATTACCTTTATTTTAAATAGAGTTCAGTGAAATATATATGTCAGCATTTTGACATGTGCATACCTGGATGTAGAAGTGGAGTGTAAAATAAGCAGAGGCAAGTGTTCATTTACTCATTTATTGCAATTGCTGATCTTTCTCCACCATTGCAGGCTATCCTGACCCTGAGGTAATCTGGTACAAAGACGATCAGCCTGTCAAGGAGTCCCGGCACTTCCAAATAGATTATGATGAAGATGGGAACTGTTCTTTGACTATTTCTGAAGTATGTGGGGACGATGATGCCAAATACACCTGCAAAGCTGTTAATAGCCTTGGGGAAGCAACATGCACCGCAGAACTCCTTGTGGAAACAATGGGAAAAGAAGGAGAAGAGGAGGAAGAGGAGGAGGAAGAATGAACCAAGGCTGAAAGAAAAGTTTTTTGAAAAAGAAATATTTAAGGACTCTCTTTCTAAGGCTCAGAAAATCAAGTTATCAGAAGCACCTTGTGTGATAAGTAGGTCTTTGCGGGGGTGTTTTTTCAGCATGATCAGTTGAGACCTGTTTGTTTTATGTATGGGCATTAATTGAAATCAGCAGGCACTTTAAGTTGCTCGCCTGATTGGATTTCATTTAAGCAGGTCATCAATTAAGTTGCCCAGTCTGATTTTTAAAATATATGCAAACTAAGTCTACAATTATATACTCTCAACTTACTGAAGAAAAAGAGTCTTTTTATTGAGGTCATTGGTCTATACCGTCATTGTCATCAGCCAGCACTACAGCTAAGTTGGCTCCCCAAGATCTGCTTTACAAGGAATCCGTTGGTCAGACACATGCAGTGAATCTCTCCAGTCTTAGGACAGGCTGCTCTCATAGCAGTGTCTTCTATAAGGGAAGGTCTGATATAGCGAGCATTGCATTTTGTATGTTCATCTTGTTCATTTTGCATTTGTTTTCAACAATTTCACTTTCCTAGCTTTAAACACATTTATTCCCCTTTCTCAGTGTGCTGTTAGTTTAGTTCTAATACTGCTAATCTTAGATATCCATGTGTTTTTTTCTGAGGTATTGCTGACCATACCATGTCAACTTTCCCTTATAGAATCTGTCACTTCAGTCTGTTTCTACTTAGGAAACAGACTGAAAATACAGAGACTGAGAAAATTTTCTGTTGTTCTGGACAGTTTAGTAATGATTTATGATTCATTTTTATGCTGCTGTGAAACATAGGTTATTGCACAATCAGTAACTTCCATGTGCAAGTGTGTGAAGGAAATCCCAGTTTAGTTAAAATTTTACTTGCATTTATTTGGCCATTGCAAAACAGATTTCAACTGATAATAAGCTGGAAACTCCCACAGACTTTTTGAACAGCCAAAAAAGATAGTAGTCTGGATTTGAAACTCCCTTATCCTTTCCAAAGAATCTTAACCTCTGTAGGACCTGTTTGTACCTTATGAGCTTGACTGTCTTATTTTTGTCTCGAACCTGCATCATAAGGGCTGTTGCCTTTTTAAAAAATGCAGGAACAAAAAGAAAAAAATCCAACCCCCATTTGTTTTTTCTCAGAAATGGTTAATGCACTCAGATTAGTAACTTTGCTTTCCTTTCACAGTGTTGGCACGCTTTTTGTTGTTGTTGTTCAGAGGTAATATCAGAGGCTATAAGGTGATACGCGTAATCCAAAACCAGTGTGTCCTGTATCTATGTATCATTTCCAAAGTGATTCTTTTTCTTTTCCACTTTTTTTTCTTTGTGTAAAGTGCAACCATTTGCATTTCACAGGTTACCTCTACAAAAAAAAAAAAAAAAAAAAGAAAATATTTTAAATCTTCACAATTAAGTAGTCAGTCTACTTTAATACAGGTGTGTACAATATCGGCCTTAGGTTGTTTGATATTACCTAGTTGCATATGTGTTTTATATGATTTGCTCTTCTACATTCAAAACTCAACTAATGTGGATCACACGATGGTTTTTATAATTGCTTTACTCTTTATTGCTAGGTTCAGATTGCCAGCATGTCTTTTCTTTTTCAATGGATAAAGAACTCTTCTTATACTAAACACGATATTGCCACAATTCCTTATACAGAAAGGTTTTTAATCTGATTTAGAGCATACTGAGCTTTTCTCACGTTTTTTAAATGTTAGGCATCAATGGGGTGTATTTTGTACCTTAATAAAAATATGCTAATGTTTTCCCAGTTTGTTAAACCGTGAGAATTGCAAAGACGAGAACGCTACAGCTGTAGTTACTCACAGTTCCTAAATAAATAATACCACAAAGCATGCTGCTTGTATACTCTATTGCAGGCGTCACTGTGTTCCCACTGGCTAAGGCAGTCAGGATCCGCGTCTTCTCCTAGTTGCTCCCTTGCTGCGACCTGCTTGGCACCACAATGGGTGAGGTGGCGACACTGATCGTAGCGTTCAGTGCCTCTGCACTTCTGACCACACAGAGGCTCCCTAAAGCAAAGATTGTGAAACCTGCTGTCTGTATTAACATGTTTCTTAAGCAAACTTTCAACCCTGTAAACAGTCATCCTTGCAAGATGAAGTCTCAAGAAACTTAACTTTATTCATGTGACTGCTCTTTTCCATGCAGGTAGGCACACACGTGACGCTGTTCTGTGCTAATAAAACTGCAGCTTTGATGGCCTAGGACGCGGACATGGCAAGGCTTCAGCTATGTGTACTGGCTCTCGACCCCCACAGACTCAATATTGGTTTTACTGCACAGAATTTCCCTCCCTTTTCCTCCTCTACAAGTCTCTCAGTGTTCAACAGGCTTCAAACAGCTTATCCTGCTTCTTTCCCTAGGATGTATCTGGCTTAGCATCTAGTTGATGAAGTAAAATGTCGTGTTGATTCCTAGGAACAGCCAGTCATTAGGAAACAATGGTCTTTACTTCGAAAATGACGGGATATATATCTAATTCAACTCTAAGCAATTGATTCCAACTTGTATTTAGCCTTGACATTTTTTGTTTGACAAGTAGAGCAAAGACTCTTCTAACTGAAGAATGATCTTCCATGTGCTTGAAATCCTGTCTGATTTTGTCAGCCATCCCAACTGGCATAGTAAAAGGTATTATCTCTTCCTATAGACCTTGTCTTGCCTGTATGTTTGCAGGGAACCACATTTTGGGTGTGGTAAGGTGGGAACAATTCCCAATAGCAGAGGTTACGCAAGACATGGTTACTACTCAAGTAACTCAAGACCACTTAATTTTTTTTTAATATATAAAACAGTCTCCTTAAGAGACAAGGAAATTCAGGGAGTAGCCACTGCTTTTTGTAACTCAGGTTTCTGGATCTGCAGAAACTTCGTTTGCTTAACTAGAAGCCTGTCCAGCATCCGAGTGCCCGGTGTGCAGTTGTGGTTGGTGAAGAGGCTTTGCAAAATGCAGGCGCGCCACACAACGCCGCCCTGATCGTGAGGACACGTGCGCAGGGCTTCCCAATTCTCTTCTCTCTGGTGAGTTTCAGGCTTTGGAAACACAGAAATATATTTTTCAACACTGATAAAGGCATATACTTCCAAAATTTGTTGGAGAATTTGTTGAAAAGGTCCAGAACACTCACTAGGAAGACGGCTGCCTGATACTGTCACATCCTGCGTTGGAATCTCAAGCCGTACCGGCGGCGGGAGACGAGCACACGATGTCGCGGAGCCGCGCGGAGCCGGCGACGCTACGGCCGAAGCAGAAGCGGCTGGCGGGGGCGGAAGGGCGAACGGGCGCTGCTCGTAGGGGAGCTGCACCAGCAGCAGCGTTAAAAATACACTGACAATTGTTCCGGAAACCTGGGAAGTAACTCCACAGAATAGTTTTGCTTTCTATAACTTTTTTTTTTTTTAATCTTTTTCACTGCTGCACTTAAGAAGTGAAGATGGTCTATGTAACCGGGAAAGCAGCTCTCTCTCCTCTAACAGGGATGCTCAGCCTCGTGCACAAGTAATGCAAGGCAGTTTTATTAAACTATACAAAACTTCAGCAGAAATCGTATTTGTTTCAGCAACTTAATAAAATTAAAAAAGGGAGGGGGGGATGAAAAGCGACCAAAAAGCCCTAAGACTGAAGACAACCCGCGACCTAAGGGCGCCACATTTGCAGGGACGTTTCAGGGGCGGCACCGTGGGGGGCTGTTTTTGAGGCTCCGGCCTGGCCCCTCGGCCCCGGCCCGGCAGGGCGGGCAGCTCCGCCC
>VZSV01000018.1:8936783-8960471 GCA_013398735.1 Nothocercus julius | reverse complement strand
TTTGCATATCGTGCAAACCTTGTACAAACTGTAGGCTGCATCATTCTTGGATCACTATGCCCACACTGATTTCCTGAGTAAAAGGTTATTCTGAATAACCAAATATGGTTATTGAAAACTTAGCATCGTGTTCATAAACTTGTCAGCAGAGGGCAGTCTAGTTCTGTATTTGGTACTAGAGTTCTTGTCTTCCCAAGTACTTTAGTCTGAAAAAACATTTTATAAAGGGCAGTTTATAAACTGTGCACAGATCATCCTAAGAAAAGAATACTAGATGTTCTTCAAATTGATGAAAATGGTTCTTGGAGCATCTGTCCATTGTTTAGTTGAAGGGAAATCACATGCTACTAAATTTAAGCAACTTCAATTTTCTGAGATTCTTTAAAAAAAAAAAAATCTGCAAAATAGACATTTGCCCTCCTGAGGGTCATTTCACCTCTTTCATCTCAAAAACAATGTTTTTTCACAGTTATTTCCAAATGATATCTTCTGGACAGTTTATTTCACATCATTATAATTAGTATGCAACAAGGTTATTTATGCACTTCCTTCTTAGTTTAAGTAGAATGTATTTGTGCCCATGCAGATTGTCTTAATCTTGGATATTCTAACACAATTCAGTGTTACAATTCAGTATCTGAGCATTTAGCTATTTTAGTCACTTCAGAAAATTAGAGGTATTAGCTACTAAAACTAATATAACATTAATTAATAGGAATGCATAATATAGTTTGCCTCTGCTGCCAAAGAGATCTTTTTAATCCTGCTTTGCTTTATTAAATTTCAATTGCCATTTTCCCCAAATAATTAATACTCACTTCAAAAAATATTTCATAGTCTAAAATTTGACAAAATTTTGAAGTCCCGTGCACCGGGTGGATAAAAGGAGAAGTTAAATTATCTCAGAATACTTGACTGAAATGTGCAAGCAAATGCCTTTTTTTTTTTTTTTTTTTTAACCATCCTAGATCGGTAATACAGTAGCATCAGTGCTATGAAAGTCTGTTTTCTTGAGCTTCTTGGTATTAGGGAGAAAAAATCTTACTGAATCTGGTTTACAAACTTTGTAAGGAGAAATGGGAAACTTACAAGTTCTTTTGCCTCTGGAAAACTAATTGCTGTAACTAGAGAGAGCTCTAATTCTCTTCAGACAGAAGAGCTTTGCCATGAAAGGCGGTAGTGCCCACCAGCATTTTTTTTTTTTTTTGGCCAGAGGTCTGTGCAAGGCTTTCTTGCTTCTGGACTAGAGCCTTCTGTCTGCCAAGTCACACTCTAGCATGTACTGTATTGAATAACTGGTGACAGATGTTCATAAAATTGTCTGTCAGGTACCTTTTCGGTATAATTAGCAAATAAAGAGAGGCAAGTAGAGTTATATAGAGTTGTAGCTAGTGAGTCAGTCAGTTGGATCTCCGTTTTTTTTGATACAGTTTGGCATCATCTGGGCCAAAATGAAAGAGATTATTTATCTCACTTCTGAGATAAACTGGGTTCCTACATGGTCTTTTTGGTGTATTTGTAGAGTCTTTTGCATAAACATTGAATAAGCTATTTTGCTAAGCAAGGAATCTTTTATTCTGGGTTAGTGTTATTTAGTGCTAGGCTTTTGTGAAAAAGTCTGGAGACTGCTGAGGATATTCAGCAGTTCTTACTCTTGCATATGAAAATCTGTTTGGAGAAAACATGCCCCCACCCTTTTCCCCAGTCAGAGCTTTCCTGTGAACAGCAAGACCTAAAAAGACCATCATACTGTAGACGTGTGCCCTTAGTGAGTGCAGATTGTGGGGTTTTTGCATCAGAGAATGCATGGCAAAATTAGAGAGATGTTTGTAGGACTTCTCCCTTTCTGCTGCTCCTTCCCTTCCCTTCCCCCTCCTACCCCCCCCCAAAAAAAAAAAAAAAAAAAAATTGGAGGGGAACATAATAAAACTGAAAATTGAAAACAAATCTATTGAAATTTGCTTTTGGCTTTTCTTATTCTTTCTTTCCTTTCTCATTTCCAATTTGGTCTTTACTTGTTTCTTAGGCTTTTATGCTGTTTGCTGTGATTTGCATTAATTTTAGAAGCACTGTTGACTGTATTTTAGAAGCTGTAACTGCTCTTGCACTTGTCTTCATCATGATATTTGAAGAAGATAGAACTATGTGCCATGAAGTTTAGAAATTGGGTGTAATCTTGCAGTCTAAAACAATCCTGCTTTATCAGACCTGGGTATGTAGACCCATTTTATATTGGTTTGATCAGCACCTTAGAACTTACTCAGAAATAAGAGAAATCAGCTGCCTTGAGAAATCTTTTAAAGATAGTTTCTGTACCTACCTATGCATGAACTATTCTTTGTTTAAAAACAAACTATAGGAATTATAAGTCATATTTAACAGAGTATTGGATAGCTCAGTGGTTCTTCAATTTTGTTTGCTGTTTTTTGGGAAATATACTTCAATATACATCTTTTTCTTTTAAGCTTGTAAATCTTGATAATGCAGATTATTATAGTATTATAGATACTTTCATCAGAGAGGTTTTATTCAAAGACTGTATCCCAAAAGCTATTTGACTAAAACTATTTCATATTGTTTAGGTGTTTTGTATATTGAGGAATGTCCTGTGTTAGAACAAGAGCGATTACTTTTATTCTCATTTTTATGTACAAAGTTTTGATCAGAGGATTCTGTTGTGCTAGGCTCTATAAATGCACCATGAAACATACTTTTTAATCTTAATTTGAAAAAAAAAATCAAATTCTTCAGTTCTGGAAGTATCAAATAATTGGAGTTTTGTTTAGTTGACTCAATTTTACTCCCTTAGATATTAGGGCATATTGACTAATTGCTGAGTATTTTCCAGGTATTGTTCCATCTTCTGTTGTCTTGACTGCTTTCCAAGTGATGTCAAGGGTTTTCCTGACCTGGGCAGTAACGCATAGTGTAAAAGAGGTAAGTTAAGCTACAATTTAGATTGAAAAATAAATGCTAAAAATGCCCATGCTAAAATGGGCAAATGTTGAGTTGTTTTCCTTAAAAATAATTTCTGCTTTATCCCAACATGTGAAAATGTTTATGTGAGTCAGTGAGAATAAGAATAAATATATCTGATCTCTCTGTCAACCAGGTAAATAGAGATCTGAGTCTCTTGCTGTAAGACATCTATTCCTGAATAGCTTTTGCAGTACTACTGAAAATTGAAGAGGTTCCAGTGTGTAATACAGACCCCAGCTTTCTAGTATTGTGATAGTCACTTCACTGCTGTCATCTTCCATACTCAACTTGATTTTTATACCATTGCATGTGGAAGTTCCCCCTCAGCTGTTTTTCCACAGCAATTCCCCGGTGTTTTCGGTCATGATGTTCCCCTCTATTATGTCCTTCGTTCAATTTTCATACGTTCTAGTGTAGATGTGAGTTTGGGTGTCTTTTCTCATTGTTAACCGCAGCAAATACTACTGTTATTTCACGCAAATTCCTGAAGAATCTTCTAGAATCAATCCAACTTGAAAACAGTTCCCAACTGGCAAGTACTTCTAAATCCCAATCTGTTTACGTATGTCATCTGTTTATGTATATGATACAGATCATGGTACAGTTCTGCTGTTACTTTAGCCAACTGATCTTATTGTTGAAGAAAAGTAGCCTTGATGCTGTTGTCAGTAGCATGTCAGGACAAAACATGGCTGCCTGAAAGAAGTGGTAGATACCTAGTGTCATACATGGAAGACATTTTGTGACTTGACATGGAGAGTATCATAAGGAGCTTGTCCCTTCCCCCAAGTCTTTGGGGAAGCTCCCATCTCTTCTTTACCCCGGCACCTGCTATCAGAGCTTTCATCCATGCTGATAAGTAACGTATGTCACTAGTTCTTAATAAACTGCCCTTTCTTATTTAATGATGCTTATTCTTGTGGAGCCTTTGTTTCCTACTATTGAAAATGGTTACTTTTCTTAAAAACACAATGCTGTACGTAAGTTTCTCTTTCTGACTTATTTCACTTTTGATGGGAACAAATATACTCCAGTTGCTGTTAATTCAGACTCTCAAGATAAATGCTACATTTGCAACAGGAAAATATGATCCCAAGAGATTAGATCTTAGATACATATATAAAACATTTTAAAGAAATAACCCTGTAGTTTTGCTTGAAATCTATGGTTTGTAATTGTGTAATGTTGGATTTCACAGTGCTTCATAAAGAACAGAAATAGGAAGGTGAACCTTCCCCCAACCCTCAACAAAACCTACCCAAACTAAAATGCAGTCTTTCAGAAGGATGTGTTTGAAGTGTCACTAGTGTTCTACTTTTTCTAAAGGATTGTCTGCACAAGTGAGCTCCATGGTGAAGTCCAGGATTAAATTCTCACACAGCTTTATGGAACTTGTAAGCTATGCAGTTGCATGATGAGGTTCTTATAAAATAAAACTCAGTTTTCCTCTTTAACTTTCCGAGTGAGGATCATTTAATATCTTGCTTTTCCAGACTGCTTTTATATGTAATAGAATTGAAAGAAGAAACATTTGTATTGCATCCCTCCTCTGTCAGAACGCATTTCTGGATACTTGATGTGATTTGAAGCATGCTTCCTGCCACTAACATTGTTTCACTTTTTGTTGAGTTTAGTGTTGACATTTTCATAAATTCAGCATTGTAATAAAGTATATATGATAAATGTTAAAGCATGGTAGACTTGTAAGCACTGTGCACTTCTTAGTGTAGCCAAGAGATTTCCCCTTACCTCCATCACATGATATTTATCATCACACAAGTAGCTTTTAGCTCAGCGCAGAAGAGCCTGGCATGTCATATAATACTTGTAGCCCAGGATGGTTTTTTTTTTTTTTTTAAGTGCATTTTACCATTGTTCTATTAAGTACTATTGTACTATATATGTACTATTAAGTGCATGTTTACTATTGTGTATGAAGGAAGGAGAACAAGGAGACTAAACTGAAGGATTGGTTGAAAATAACCATAGAAAAGTAATAGGAATCCTTTTTTGAATCTGTAGGTGAAAATAAGGTCATCCAGTGACATTTTGGGACCCGTCATGGCGTTCAGTGTTTGACCCAGTTTGACGTTTTTCGAGTTATCAGATTTGTTTCAGTCATAAAGCTCAAAGTAAGGTATATATTTAGAGGTACCTATCTAGAACACAGTGGAATTAAATGAAGGAGTAGTATGGAAAAGACATTACAGCATATTGAGTGGGTAATTAAGACTCCAAGATCTGCAGCGTTGAACTTGACATCTTCTGTCAGTAATAAGGCATGCTTAGAGAGGGGCATTTTAATTTAGAATATTTTTTAAGGTTGAGTTGAAGTAAAAAGTCCACACTGAAAGTTCAGAACTCTAAAAATTGACCAGCAATTGCAGTTGGCGAATCCATTTCATTACTGCTTTACATCTATGTGAAATTTGAGTAATCCTGTACAGCGCAAGTGTCAGGCCCTTTATGCCTATTCTGAACCTTCCTTTTTTATTTTTTATTAATGTGCAATAGAGCAGAGAAAGACGTGTTGTTTCATCATTAGGGTTGCATCGTGCCACTGTCTTATTCTTCTGTGTTGGTTTCCTGGTTTCCTTTGTGATGTGTTTGGCTGAAATTTTCTGCAAATAATTCGTCAAATATTACACAATTTGATGAAATTTGTAGAATTTCTGGATTTCTGTCTTTCATGCCTTTCAAACATTGCTTTATATCTTCAATAACTTTTCATGCATAAGAAGAATGGTAAAAGAGGCTTCATTTAGCCAATTCCGTATTCTAAATCTCATCTTTGTATCTTAAAAAGCTGTGGATTTTCATTTCTTTCAGAAATTGCTTGCTTGCTATTCATAATCATGAGGATGAACTAATATATTCAAGTCTCTGCTCAATGATAAGTCATTTTGCAGCATATGCCAAAATTTATGCTGATGGTATGATTTATCCTGTTTAAGGTAGCTGGACAAATAAGTCATAAATTATAAAATGCACTCTGACTTGAACCCCTCTTTCAAAGGCTATCATGAAAAGGTGGAAGCAAAGTTGAGTTCTTAAGACAACACTTGGCGTTACAGATAATGAAGAGCCTGCTGTTGAGCTGGTTGCACTATCCCGTGTCTCAGATTGGAAGAGAAATGGTACGCGTGCAGCACTAGCAGGAGTTGTTTCTAAGTGAATAAGTCCCTTGAGCATCTCTTCTGTAAACTGGTCCCCTGGGGCTCAGTAATGTGCATCTTGGACACCTTTATTTGAAATCTTAACAAACAGAATCTTGTAATGACATCTGGCAGATCTGTTAGTTTTAGGAAGTTAATCTTTTTAAATGGTAAACTAGGAGAGTTAAAATATGATGATAAAATAAATGGAAGTCCGTGTTATACAGAAGGGGACAACTTAGGTTGTTTTTGTACCAAAACTACCACCGTTTATACTCCTTTCCTTGCATAAGGAATAACAAGGTATGGTCTGTACTTCTATTTAAGTAACCTTAACAGGTCACATTTTTTTAATAACAGTGTGAACTGTTTTAGTAATTTCCAAATGTAATTCCATTAAACTAGATTGGGATGACTAAACTTTGGAAAGTAGTTCTACAGAAGTCCTGTGATAGATTATTATTGCTGTGTTTCATTCTTTCAATTCATCACTTACTGTTAGCATCATAGTTTCTTGGACCCTATTGTCCTCAGCCGTATCTTCAGGTGGTGCCTCACACAATAAATTTCATTGTTTTTACTGACTTCTATAGGTAGGGAAAAAAAGTGCAGCGTCCAAGGGTAGACTGGGGTCTTTCATTTTATTTGCGGAAGACACAGACACTTAGATGAGCTCGTTAAGCTGCTAGTTGTGATGTGACCAGAAGGTGCAGCTCTTGAATGTTTGGGAAGCATGTTGCTTTTGGGGAATAGCATCATCTGAAGTGCTGCTAACTCTGCTAAGACTGAGAACTGAGCCTTGCTTATGAGACCCGAAACAGGAGTAGGATTCTGTAGAAATATATAGTTAGGTCTCTTCTTTAAAGGGAAATCTGAGGCTTTATTCCTTTATGATGCTGTAAGGGAGATTAATATGTAGACAAATTGCCAGTTTCATTTAGAAAAGAGCAAGATACATTTGGTGCAAAATGTGCAGTGACTTGAAGTCGTGCATGTAGTATAAAACCAGCTTACATATATATTTTTATACAATTCTTTCTGTATTTTGTAGTTTCTGTAATAGAGGGCTTTTTATTGTTAGTCTTAAAGAGCTTTTTTTTTATAATTAAATACATGACCAGTCCCTTCTTTGAAAAGATTTTATTTTTATATATATAGATACGTGTGTGCACACACACACATACATATATATGTATATATAAAAAACTTTTTTTTTTTACATGTACTTTGCCCAGAATGAATAGGGCTTACCACCTGCAATATACCTACTGACTTCCTTTCCACCCTTTACAAGAAAATGCAGGCAGACCTGTGGTTGAGCTTTTTTTTGCTTCCACAGTCCAGTGAATTTGGGCTTAAGGTACTCACACTTACGACAGTTCACAATGTGCTGTGGGTGAGGGGAATTTGAGAGCTGCATAAAAATGATATATATTTGTGTTCTCATGCATTTATAGTGCGCTTATGCGGCCCCGTATACTCTTTCATAACTGCCATTCTGTTTTTTGAGTTAGGTCAAAACTATGCACCCAAATCTAAGATTTCATTTTAAAATACCATACGCTTGTGAATACTAACTTTCAAAATATAAATGGACTGTAGCTGGTTCAGTAGGGTGCGAGTAGAATACTAGCTCAAAGAGGTGTATAGCAGTGGAATTTAATGATGCCTTAAATGTAATGTTAGAGGAACAACGCTGAATGCAGTAAGCAGAAAAAGGAGCAGGGAGCAGTTAAACAGGTAGCTGTCAAGCTTACCGGAGTTGTGACAGGGAAAATGCGAGTCTCTCTCTCTCTCTTTGCAGCCTGTTTCTTTGTGTTAGCTGTCGTCTTGGTGTCCAACATTAGGATCTAGGTCCTCATCTATGGGGAAAGAAAACAGTGTTCCTGGTAGTCAGAAATAGCACTGACTAGGAGTAGAGCATACAGTTTAAAACAGATCCCATGTTAGATAAATGCTTTAAGCTGCTTCTCTGTTTACAACACTAGGAAGCAATCACAGGATTGGAGTAGAAGTACGGTATAGGAATGGGAAGAGTTATAAGGTGTTCTCAGTATTTCAAGAATTTCTTGCAAAAATTGTGTTATACAGAACGAGGGATCTTAACTTACCTGATTGCTAGAGTTATTCCTAAGCCAAGCAAAAAAAATACAGAGCATGATACGAGTGTGGATTTTTTTCTGTTTTGCTTTTTGTTTTTGCTGTTGATACTAATGTTGCTTTTAAGCTCATTCTTGGAATCTCTTTTCTGAAATGATGTGATGAAGTAATCCATAGGAATTGATTTGTGTGGTGTTTTTTTGTTTGTTTGTTTTGTTTTGATCTGCGAAGTAATTAGCAACACCTGATATGAATTTCTCTTTTTAACAGGTACAAACTGAAGATAGCGTCCTGTTGTTTGTTGTGGCCTGGACGATCACTGAGATCATCCGTTACTCTTTTTATACGTTTAGCTTATTAAATCATCTCCCTTACCTCATCAAGTGGGCCAGGTATGAGGCATAATAAAAATTGTAAACCTTAAAATACTGATTTGACAGAAATATTTGTTTTCTAAAACAGCTGCAGTAAAAATAAATTAATAAATCAGGTGTTACCTGGTGGTAATTGCTTTATCTATAAATATGATTTGCCTGATTAATATTTATCAAATGCTGAAAAGCTGAAACCTTGGTTGGGCAAAAATCAATCTCATTTACAAAGTGATTGTCAGAAACTGACATCTAAAAATAAGAAGAGAAAGAGCTTGCTGCTGC
This sequence comes from Nothocercus julius, assembly GCA_013398735.1. Classification (NCBI taxonomy): domain Eukaryota; kingdom Metazoa; phylum Chordata; class Aves; order Tinamiformes; family Tinamidae; genus Nothocercus; species Nothocercus julius. The sequence goes on along the minus strand of VZSV01000018.1, from coordinate 8,951,581 downwards.
CTTTTTTTTAATAAAGCATATATGTGTCTAACTTGTAACTGAAAATAATTATAAGCTCCTTGATTTATATTGACAGTGCTTGTTTTTAAGTAATATAACAATTCCTAACAGAGTTTGGAAGTCAAAGTAACTAAGTGGGGACCATTTTCACACAACTTTCATCTTTGCAAAGGGAATCTTCAAGTAATTCAAACTGAGCATTTTACTTTGCAGTAATTTACATACTTTACCATGCTCTAATCAAATAAGGATTAAGGGAAATAAATATTGAGTAGAGAATTTAAAAATTTGAATATCTGTAAGTAACAAATGCTTTGTAGGAATTTGTCAGGAGTTTTAATCCTTTCCTTAAATGTTTTGTTCTAGGTACACTCTGTTTATAGTATTGTATCCCATGGGAGTCTCAGGTGAATTGCTCACAATATATGCTGCATTACCCTTCGTCAGACAGTCTGGCTTGTATTCCATTAGTTTACCTAACAAGTACAATTTTTCTTTTGACTACTATACATTCCTGATCCTGATTATGATCTCTTACATTCCAAGTAAGTATGAATTTGTTAGCTTTTTTTTTAATGCTAAAAGTGGTTTGAGGAAAAGCTGAGTGATTGAAGTATACATAACTTTAACAAAACATAATGTTTTTGTAAATAACTAAATACTTTTTTTTGTAAATAATTTTGAAGATTACCTAAAGAAAAAAGCTTAGAGTTAAAACATGAAGTATTCATTTCTGCCAACATGTGTACTAGTTGTACTAGTACTAGTTGACTTTTGTCTGGCACATGCTGACTTCTTAATTTTTGTCTTAAATTCTTTCCTTAATTTTTAAATTACAGAATTTTAGGAGAACAAATGCTAAACAATTATTAGAATTTGGTCAATTTTCAGGAGTGGGAACATTTCTTTTCCACTGATTACTAGGAAGCATCTCTGTTTAAATACCTTGAGTTGAGATAGTCTTAAATAGAAGTGAGCATTGCAGTGATGAAGTTGCCGCTGTTGGTTGTCTCTAGTTGTCTTTATCAGAACCTTGTTGTTTGGGCAGAATGATGAATCACATACTAAGATTTAAATTTCAGTATTGTGGTGTTCTATAATAAGTCCTTTCTCAGTATAGTATTTTGTAATTCTGATCTCAAGAGTTGTAAGTTTCTTCATCTGTTCTTAAAAATACTTTACATTCACTTGTATTTCCCTGCCCCCTCCTCCAAAAATGTCAATATTACTAACTCCAAGGAATAGTATCTTTTGTTTCAGTCAAAATAAATATGAGTTTTACTTCCCCTGGAGTAGCTCAGTCACAGTTGACAGGCCATGTGGGAGAGAAGGAAACCCACTTAGCAACAATTTTAATCTTTTTTTCTCCTCTAAAATATCTGACAGACCACTTCTCTGTAGTCAAGACATGTTGTGTGATTCGTTTGTCAGATGTGTAACTTGAGTGCAGTCTCTTCTTAATCTTTTTTTTTAATCATTATTGTGAAATGATACGTTAACTCTAAAAAAAAGAAAAAAAGAAATATGTGGATGATAATATTACTTTGGCCTAAGTATTCTTAGGTTCTTTTTTGCATGACTGAATAGCCTGTGGTATCCTGGAGATGCAGGAGGATGAACTTTCCTTGCATTTGTTCTGATTACAAGTCCATCGTTCCTTGGTAAATGCTCCCTGTGTGTGGAGTTTGAACTCCCTGAACATCTTGAAAATTTGGAGAATGATAATATTGCAAAGAGATGAAGCTTTGAAAGCTATTGTTGAAAACTGAGATTAACATTCCTGATGGAGATAATTCATGAAATGCAACTAATATCTGCCTGTCAGAGTTGGTATTGTGCCAAAAAAAGATATCATTAAATTATCTGCATAAAGGATCCCAGTTATGAATGAGTACCTGAATTTACGTAGACTTCTAATGGAAATGCCATGTGGCTCTGTTTTGCTGTGTTTCTGATCAACTGAATGGACCACTTAACGCTGGCAGAGTGAAATCAGCTTAAATTCAGGATAGGGGGAAATCATTAGGAAATGAAATGCAGGGTAAAGAAAGCCAGGAAAAAATGTCAACTTCAAGCAAACAGTAAATATTTTAGTACACTAAACAGTCTTTGGTCTACATTTATAACAAACATTTGGTGTGTATATAACCAATGTAATCTAGGCTGTAGCTGACCTTGTTTAGTTTTCATATGATTCAAAGATGAAGGTTTAGAGTCTAATGGCAGTTTTATCTTTTACTGTTCATGTATGTATGCTTCCCATCTTCCATTTTGTTCTTCTCAAACGTACTGTATAATGCAGCCTTAGAAAAGGAGGAAAGAAGCTTTGTGCAGAGGATAGACAGGCAGGTGAGAAAGGCACCTATTTAGGTGCAGTTTCTTAGATCCTGAAAAATGGACACAAAAACTGTAAGGAGAGAAACAATTCTGAAAATGCTATCCTTTTGGAAAGAGTTGCATTCCATATGTTGCTTTTCTGGTTCCTTGCAAAGTATTTTCTTTCTTGTGTGTGTGCGTGCGTGCAGTTCAGGAAACCTTGTCATCCTGCTTGTACATGCAGAGTTAATTAGAAAAGAAGGCATTTGGCATTTAATTCAAAATTAATTGCTCTGGCAAAAAATAAATAGTGCACAGTACAAGTCTGAGGGCTATATTATTTCCTTAAAAGACAATAAATAATATTGGTAGAAAGTGGATAAGCGTGTTTTATTTTCGAAGAAAATTGGTGACCTTGAATATGTGACTGTGCATCTTGCGTTGACACACAAACCTGACGGCATACTTTATTTGCTTATGTTTGTTTTCTCTTCAGTCTTTCCTCAGCTGTATTTTCACATGCTACATCAGAGGAGAAAGGTACTTTCCCACACTGAAGAACACAAGAAATCGGAGTAATTCCAACTCTTTTTCAGAACTTTTCAAACATCAAAATGCTGCAGATTTTTTCAATACTCAGCACGTTTATAGAGAATATACCAAGATAAACTAAGTCAGAGGTAAAAGACCCATAATTCAGCAAGAATAACCAATAAACCTAATTTCACTGAAATTCCACGGTGTAAAACATTGAAATAACTTTCAGCTTGCAATGCTTCAGAAAACTCCTAAACTTTAAATGGCTTTGGCAGTTAGCCTGTTACTTTTCCTTAAATGATATGCTGAATGGTTTTCAGTTGTTACTAAATGCCTGAGGGTTACAGTATGAGTGATAAAGTTGTACCCACTAAATGCTTGAATTAGGATTGTCTTACTGGTATCTTTATTATTTCTTTCAAGTGCTTGACTGCATGCCAGAAATTGTATGTATTGCTATGGAAGCAAACAATATGCTCTGGAATGCTTTAGGATTTTTGTCAGAGACTCCAGTGGAGAATATAACCCAGGCAGACTGCTAGAATTTAGAAAGTGAGGTTGGGATTTTAAAAGGCAATGGAAAGCGGAACTAGAAGGCAATTATGGAAAATAAGGGGCTCTTCAGGAATTAAATACTAGAGTGTCTGACCAGAGTATGTTTTCTGAAGATCTTGTTTAAGCTGATAACTCAAATGCTAATGTTCATCCAGGGACTATAATGCTGATCTGAAACACTAAACCTCCTCTTAAGTACTGCAGCCTTAGATATTTTTTTTGGAACATAAATTAATATTTATCATAGTATTTCTCATGACATCCATGTTGAGGAGGAACAAAATAAGTCAACCAGAAACAGATATAGTTCTTTTTTTTGACTTTATATTTATCATCTCTAATAACTATGAACTAGCTCAGTAGTGCTCATCTTTCTAAGTTGAGGACTGTTTATCTACTGTAGAATCATTTGAGGGCCTTGTGCTTTAGCATGTCTTTTCTCAAGTGATTAATATGTATCACTCTGGCACATCCAAACAGGCAGTTCCAGACACTCTGCTTCTGAAATGTTGCAAAAAATTAACTTATAAGCTTCTTCTTTGAAAGCAGGTATCTCCACTGTTAGCATGCCGCTTTTGAAGGTTGGATAAGCCTTCCCTCACCTATTCTCTTGAGAGAGCAGCAGAGCACAGAAAGGCAAACTTACCTAGGTGCTTGCTCTAGTGTCTAGGGCCAAACCTTCCCAAGAGAAGATAAAAGCAGATGATGAAAGGGTTGAGAAGTGTGGTAGGCCAGGATGTCTTAGTACTGTGGGAGCAGCGGCCTGAGTTATGAACAAACTGTATGCCGAGGGACAGTGGGAGCAACGAGGGGAGCAGGGAAATGAGCAAACAAGGCAAAAGGAAATGCAGAGTATGGGCTTTGCTTTGTTACATACTGATAGTCCAGGTCCCGTATTTACCTCTTCAGAGCTACCTGATAACCAAAAGCAGGGCTTCTCTATCTCCCCTCTTATAACATCATGATTCAGTGCACAAGTGAGATGTGGTTACTGATGTGCTATGCTTTCCAGCACCTTCCACAGCCATAGCCCACCTCTGTGTCACAGGATGCTGACACACAGCAGTTTTCCCAAGGTAGGGCAGTATATACTAAATGCATGGCCTCTCTGCTCCAGCCGTTAGAGAGCTGGATTTACAATTACTTTTGTTTTACATTTGTCAGAGCTCTATTAAAAACAAAACCAAAAAAGACAACTTTTGCTTTTTGTTCTGTAATTTATTTTCTTAGCTCCATGAAAAAGTTTGAATATTCTTAGCACCCAGTAGTGTGCTGAATACCTTTCCTGTTCAGTGCAAATGGAACTATTGTAAATAAGGAGAGGATGGGAGGCAATAATGATCTTTGCTTCTATTTTAAGCAACCTTCTGTGGACAGTTGTTGGAGGTAATCAGAAATGATATAGAGACATGCAGGCTAAAAGTGGCTTTGAATTGAGACACAATTCATTTCTCTATTAGACTGTGTTTTGGTAATCTGAGAAATGTTTCATTATATTCACCATTCCAAGATGTATATGTCACCTTTGAACAATACATCTCCTTTTGCTTATGCTTGCTCTCTGTTATTAGTGACAGTGTTTCTGAAGGATGTCATTTAAAAATATGATTTTCTGATGTGCTCAGGTTACTGGATGTTATGGGTACACTTCTCCCAAAATTTTTCTAGATTTGAGTGGTATATCTGAAGATAAGATTTGGATTCAAGTTGATAGTTGCAGGTTAGAGGGGGGAGTGAAATGCATATACAGCGTTCTTATATGAAACAAATTTGTAGGAAAGATGTAGCACAAATCTGTAGCATTGGGCCTAAGAAGCAAAGAATTGCCAATAGGGAGAAGACTTGGAAGAGCTAACCTCTTTACTTGAGTAAGCTTTATTTTGGAATAACTACTTCAATTGAAAATACTAATTTACTGCAAATAAACTATAGTATTTTTAAAGGTATATGGCATTTATTTTCCTTCTAAAAAGAAAAGAAATTGTTTGAGTGTAAGAAATAACTAAGGAAAAATAGTTGATTAAAAAAAACTTACAGTCTGAATGCAATTAATGTAGAAGGATTCTAGCATTTATAATTGTAATGTTTTTTTAAAGTTAAACTTTTATACAAATCACTGGAAGGTGATCTTGAGTAAGATACTGATTTGACACGTGTATTTTTTTTTTTTTTTCCTTCATAAAATGATCATAAATGCCCCCTCATCTATCAGTGAAAGTATAGGGGGGTGTAGGTGAACTTCATAATGGAAGCTCTGATCAATGTTCTTTTTCACAAATCGAAAGACTGTTTTTTTGTTTGTTTGTCTTTCACCACAAGTTTACTTGCCATGCATATTTTCTATTGCTATTGTTGAACTGCTGCAACAGACATTTTGTCTCCTTTGGTTGTCTTTGAGTTGTATGCTCTAGTTCAGTTGAGAAGACTACCATGTTCTACCATGTCAGCTTTGTCAAAGTTGGTCATTACCCTTGAAAAGATCATGGTTCTTCCCAGTGCACAGTTTACAGCTGGAGTTGTAGAAATGTTCATATTGTAAATTACAGTAAGATGCAGACTACAGTGCAGGTAAATTGTAATTTTTCACAATGTGATGTTTCTATCAAAGTTTTCTTACTTATCAGTAGAAAGGTTGGCATTTGTGTGGACCAATCTGCGGTGTCATTTTAAAACCTATCTTTCAGATACAAATTTTCATGAATATACATCAAATCATATGTTTTGATGTATATTTGTCAGTGAAATTTGGGTGAAAACTATACGGTCATCTTTTGTATTTTTTTCTATGTTGTGAGGAATACAATTGCAATTTTATAAGTCTGATTCACTAAGATTATGATAAGTTAAATGTATTTTTTGTATATTTAGGTATCTGGTATTACCTGGAGCTCTGAAAGATCAAGCATAGAATTTTTATGCATGTTTGGAAGACATTTCTACTTGATAATGCAGTGAAATGATTTGTATGCTAAAATATTAGTCTATGTTGTTGCCTTGTGAAATTGGTTCTGTGCTCTCTGCCTGGATTTGGACTACTGACCAGTGATACTAATTGCTTAATCCAAATAAAATAATTCTGAATGAAACAGGTTGTATTGCTGCTGTTTAAGGAGAGAGGAGAAGGAAGAAAAACAAAACAAAACAAACAAACAAAACCCATAGATACTATGTCAATGTAAATTTGATTTTTTTTTCTTCATCTGTATATAACATTTATTTTGCAGTTTACAAGATTTTTGGCATAGATAACTTCTTGAACTCAAATGAAAGACAAGGTTAACTTAAATTGTTGCTAAGGTTCTGCTTTTTCACATTTGAAAGATGTGTTCATAGCATGTTAACTGATAAAATTCAAACCCTTTTGAAACTTCCTGAAGGACCCCAAATAGACTGCTAGCTTTTTGTTCTTCTGTTGTTGTCTATACTCTGCGAGGTGATGGTTTTCTAGGTATTACAAATATAGTGGAATGCTTAACTAAATCAATAGAATACTTCAGAATTCATTTAGTGAATATAATGTGTCTGCTACCACAGCAGTGCTCTTAGTATTTTTAACACTTCCTGAGAGATTTAAATACTGTGTCTAGGTTCCATTAATTCTCAGAAATAACACATTACAGTTCCTAATAGGAATTGAGTAGCAGTTGCAGAGTAACTGCTATTATTCTAGGCATATGCTTGTCATAAGATTGCACAACTACAGTGATTTTTTTGTTTGACTGCAGAAGGGATGAAATAATGTTGTCATGCCCAGCATTAGCACATGTCCTACGCATGATAGCTGTGACTTGGCACTACTGTGTAATTAAAATTCTCTTTGAGATGCTGTGCTGTGAGGACTGGTGCTGAGCTCCATTTGTGCCTTAGAATAACTATTACTTGTTATTTCTGTTTCCTCTTTGCATTTGAAAAACATCTGTGAAACCAGTTTTAATTACTGAGGGTAAAATGAAAAAGTCTGAGAAGGGTAAGGATTCTGTGTTCCTAGGCAAATACATTTCGCAGCAGTATTTAAGGCTCATCTTAAATAAAGTGTTGGCAGTTCCTGACATAAGACTTGGAAGGATCTCTGCTGGTATAGTGAGTATAAAATAAAAAGGTTTCAATTTGTGTGTGACTCAAGTTGGGATCAATGATGATTCAAGCTGCCCAACAGCCTGAACCTTGCACTCAGTGTCTAGGGGCTTCTACACTCTGCTTGCCCACGTCTTAAACAAACAAGCTTCCACAATTGTCATAATGTTCTTAGTACTGCAGTGAGAGAGAATTAGTAAAGTTTCTATAATCACTACTGAAGGCTAAATAGTAGTCAAAATTAAAAAATATGGATGGAAAATTAAAAACTTTTGATCTTGCTGATCACTAATTTTCAGATTAATAACTCCTCAAAAGATGTGAAAGATCTTTTAGTCACTGAAGTCCTTTTGATGTGTTCACAACTTGGTCTTAATATTTTCAGAGCGACTTTTCTTTTTGTTGTGATGACGTTGATAATGTGCTAGTATGAGGGAAAGAAATGTTGCTGTCAATCTTACATCTTATTTTGTTCTGGTATTTAACGTAGATCAACATTATTTCAAACCACCCCTATAAAAGCATAATTCAGTTTTGTATGTTTAGAAAAACTTCCTGGCAATGGTTGCCAAGGCCCAAGTTCTAAGGTGTCACAATAAAGTGGCTTTCTGTAGATGGAATGAATGAATGAATTCTGACCAGGTTATACATAGAAATTTTACATTAACTGGTACTACATAAGGATGGCATTATTGGGAAGTTCATTACTGGAATTCATTACTGGAAGTGTTTACAGAGGCTTTTTCAGTAGAATTGTGTGTGAATACTGAACTGCATATTCTCCTGTCTTATAACTTCACTGCTTCAGACAGTCTCAGCACAGTCTTCTGCAACTGTATGTAGCTGTCATTTAGGCACTGCTTAAAGCATTATAGTCACCATATAGAAATACCATTTACATCAAGCCTACATTTAAATACTTCAACCCTGCCATATTCTAACTTGAACACTTGCAGAATCATGATTGCTGTGTAATCTAAACTGAACCTTGTAGGCATTACAATAGGTTAGACTTGCTCCAAAAAGAGTAATAATCTAAAGAACATAGAATTAACCTAAAATGCTACTTTTTATATCCCTTAAAAACTGTTTTAGGTTAATGTCTGTTTAAAGGTCACTCGTTTGTTTCTTCTATATCTAGCATGCCTACAAACAACTTCACTGTGGGGAGAATATAAGTAGTAAGAGAGCTTTCTAATCAGCCTAACAAAGGTTGCTTTATAATTTATTTATTTTTGTTAAAGGTTTCTTAAGGTAAAACATAACTCTTAATGGATGAAGACAAGTATACTGAGTGCTGGGCTGCTCTGATGAATGACATTCTTGGTACAAAGAGATAGCAGAAAGGGAGAGACTGGAGCATAGAGCTAACCCTGACCTTTCCCAAAAACATTTGGAAGTCACTAAAACTCTCAGGCTCTTCTCCTTTCTTCCTTTGGTATCATGTAGTGGAAAAAGAGCAGAATAACAGCATTAAATGTATTTGCTGACATATTTTGACAATCGTGAGGCCCTGCACTAAGTGTTCATTTATGTTTGTGACTGTGGAAAACTGGATGCAATGGCTTAAGTCTTATGTATAAACTACTTTTATGAAAATACTGGACTGAGTAATAAACATTTTCCTATTCAACCTTTCAGTAGAACCTAGTGTTCTATTTTTTTCCTTCCTCTTACTGCATACACTACTGCAATAAACTTTAGTATATTGCTTTCTGCAGCAATGGAGTTGAGCTGGAGAAATGTTCACACTTCAAATGAATGTTGAGCTGAATAAAAGTAATTGGAACCAGTTTCATCTTTGGCAAATGCATTTGTAGAAGCTATTTACTTACTGTTTTTCATAGCATGTGAAGGCATTTTATGCTGACTCATTCTAGTAGAACAAACACTGCATTATACAATATGCTGGCATGTATTTAGCAAATGGGAAGTTCAGGTTGAGAGGACAGCACTGTTGATTGCTCATGCTGTTCTAATTTTATGATTGGAGTATGCTGCTACTTATTGCTATATGTGCTTGCTAGGACTGCCGGGCCAGACGGCAAGAGTGGCCACCAATAAAGTTAATTGAAAAACAAAGCACTGCAACTGTTCATTATTGGAAGCAGCAAAAACACTTCCTTGCCTCAACAAGAAAAAAGGACTGAGAGATAGAAAATAAGATTTTGTTGGTTGAGTTTACTTAGTGAGGACTGGAAATTAACACTTGATGCTGTCAATCTCACCCAGAAGTAAACTCTGCAACCTAGAGCTAGTTGAATTACACTCCAAAAGCAACCCAAGGATATGCAGAAATCTGTACCAGCTATACAGATGCATCCGTAAGTGAGGCATATGTGAGCATTTAACAGCCTGTGCTGTAGGTTCTTGACGCCGCAAGAGTGGGTCATAGCTTGCTGGATGTTGAAGAAGTTAGATTTTTGTGAAAAGATGTAAAACCACTATATATCACAGAGATTGAAATTAGATTATTTATGTATTCTCAGTTCTGCTTTTAACATTGATACTTATTTGCATAAGTCATTGTTGGAGTCTGTTACATTGATTTTTAAGAATAAAAGCATTGTTTTATGACCATTGCAGTTGTGTGATTCTGAATAACTTTTGAATAAAAAATGTTCTGTCTTTGTATATTTTTAATCAACGTCTGGTTACCTGATGAAAACAGGATAGGCAATTGTTTTTGCTGGGCTGTTTATCTCTTCCTGAATGAGGCTACAGTTATTGAATAGAACTAGCTGGATCCTAAGGAAAGACTGAAGTCTAACTGCCAGTTTTGCCTGTGCTTAGCTCCAGAGCATCCACAACCTACGCTAATGTCATGTCATGGACAGGGAACATAGATAGTAAGATGGAAGCAATTGAAAACCGGTTTCAATAGGAGCTTGGAATAACACTTCCGTGTACTTTTTTTCCTCCACTCCCATTTAAAATTAGGAAGTGTTTCATTGAACAGCTGTGTTACAATATCAGGCTATTTCTTCTGGTGCATAAAACTGTGACTTGAAGCAACTGGTAAGTTTAATAGATGAAAGCACCTGACCATTGGCCCTGGTTTCAAGTATACTGAAGCTAGGCTTTCCAGTACTGGAAGTCAATATGTTGCTGGTGTGCTTAGCGCTGTAACGATGAGGCCTATCACAAACTGCTATTTTAGACGTTTGTGACTAAATTTATTAGTGCCTCATTTGTGCTTCTGCTACAGATATTTTGTGAGTAATTTTGTAAGTGGACTTTAAGACAGTACAGCTTACATACAAGGACTCCACGAACTAACTAAAAGCTGTCTAGCTTGAATGCTGAAAAGCATAAAGTTGTATTCTGAACTTAATACAAGCTACAGAAGTCTACTCTGTCATTGCTTTGATGCTATTTATAGTTGAGCTAGCAAGACTAACATGAGGCTGAAAACTAAATATATATGGGGTACAGTTAAACTGTTGCATATGCAGTCTTTGTAAAGAACTGAAATCTTTCAGCTGCATTTTTTCTGTATGTCAGAGTTATATTAAATCCCTGCAAATGACCTACTTGATTTACATTAAGGTGCAATTCATGATGTAGTCCTTTAGTAATGCATAGGTGCCTCTACCTCTAGGTTGTCCTCAACAGCACAGACATGCAGATAGTTTCAGTTCTAAATTTGCAGAGAAGTGCTGCAGACACTGCTATAATAAAGTCTGATTGAATAAGCGAGTTATCTTTCCAGGTTTCTGTGCAGCCTTCAAACCAGAGCAGTCAGTTATGAGCCAGGCTGTGTTTTATTTTTTTATGACTCTGTTACTATGTTTTCACAATATTCTACTTACCTTTGGGTCTGTTTCCTGTGCATCCTCAAAACTGAGTTTAAAAAAAAAAAAAAAAAAAGCTGAGAACATAACAGCAGCTTGTTCAGTTTTGTTATTTCATGCCTTCAGGTTGGATTCTCTTATTAGTCCTGGGCTTAAAGGGCTGTCTTGGCCTGTGCAAAGACCGTCAGTGGAAGGACCACAAATCTGTTGTACAATGACTTTCCTAATTGATGGAGCATAGATATTTTAGAGATCTGTATTTAATATTTGTATGAATCTTAACAGTGCTAAAGATTATGAAAAGTGAAATGTATGGCACCTATTTTGAGGCCAGTAGCTAGACATTCTTCCCTATTTTAGGTAAATAATGCAAAGACAGAATATTAATGTTTCCATCTACTGCAGCTACTGTTAATAATACAGGGAAGTTGTTAAAATACTGATTTGTGATGACAACAGAATTTGGAGTATGTGAACTGTTATGTGTTTAAGAACTTTAGATCTGTACTTCACTTGGCTATGTGACTGTACTTGCTGGTTTCTTTGCAGCTGCCGTGGAGGATCTTGAACAATTAATTCTGTCTTTCTGTCCTTATTCTCTCAGTCTCCCAAATGCTTATTTCCATTTAAATACATTCTTTAAAATCCTTGCTTAAAATACAAGGAGAAACACTTGTCTGAGGGAGAAAGAGCCCAAACAAAATAAATTATTGCAAGTTTCTACTTTAGTATTTTATTAAGTTATTATAGAAGGAATCTAGTGGACCTTTTTTCCACACAAACCAGAGTAGCTTGAATAATTGACTAAATAGAATTTGGAAAGGCTGGGTGAGGGTGGAAGGTAGGACATTAGCCTTCTAGATAAAGAGCAGTAAGGTCTCTATTTTGGCAATACATTGTCTTGTGATGTTTATGTTTGTTGATCTCTAAAACAGGGCAAGTAAATATTATCATTTTAAAGATTAGAAAATACAGAGAATACTTGTATCCACAAAGGTCATAGCTGGTTAATAGCCAATTGGGACTAAGGCATGGCTGCTTCTCACTTTTACTGTCATTCTCCATAAACTGGCTGGACTGAGTTACCAAAGGAAAAGGTAATTATTACCTATAAATCACTCCTGTATTAGTAGGGAATGTACTAATTGTCTGAATGTTTCTATAACAAATATTAGACCTTTAGACTTTTTGAGCTAAGTTGTTCTACTTTCTTGCATAACCCTTTCTGTTGAGCCGAACATGCAATCCTGTGTCTAAATTGCAAATTTATTGCTTTTCCTTTTTAATATGCAAATTTTCACAAACCATAGACAACTTTTTTTATGGTCTTTACTTATGAGTATCCAACTTTGAAAACTACGGAGTTTTTTAAAAACGACTTTGTTATCTTCAGCTATGGTATAAAATATTGCAACATTAAAAATAAGGAAAATGTGCATATGACAAATAAGATGGCATAATGAAAAGAAGTATGAATGATATTCCGGAATTGAAACAATCAGCTGCTGTTAACCTGTGTAGTAAATTTCTGGAGAAAGTTCTGTAACTGTGTGATGGTACCCTGCCTTGGACTGAGGCAAATATTAAGTAATGCCAAACTTGGTCCCACCAGGGGAATATATGACCCATAAAATGTTTTGACCCATAACCTGAGCAATCTGTTGTTGATACCCAGAACTAAAGGCGGTAAGACTGGATGTGGAGTCTGTCAAGTGCTGGATCCATACCTACTTAGTAATTTTCTATTATATAGAATTAGTTTTAAATCATCTGATGGGCATCATCTTTCTCTGTTCATTTTTACAGCTGCATATTTTTGGGGGAAATTGAGATCTTTATCTGCAGGTTTTGTGAGAAGAACACCAAAATGGAACTTTATGAAAAAAAAAAAAAAAAATTCCAGCAAGTATTAAGAATTTTTTCACTGGTTTTAATGTTAGAATCAGGCACTTTGCAGCTAAAACACATAAATGAAAGAGATTTAAGGAAAAAAAAATACTCTGGTACAGTGAAATTCTACATAGTGACATGTTGTACAGTAATCCATGAATAAAGATAAATGTCTGAAGGATACTAGTAATTACATGTAAATATATATATGAGTATGTAATAGGGGAACTGTGAGGGTGATCTTGAGCAATTGTAAGGTTTAGCATCTGGCAAGAAAATGCCATGTAAGTGAGGATCTCTGGAACAGTTGGATGTGCTTTTTAGTGAAAGTCTTTAACCATGTGTGGTAAGTTAAAGACCTTAAGTGTATGGAGGCAGGTGCATGTGATATTACAAACCCTTACTGAAAAGCAGAAAGCCCTAGACTGTGATAATCTGTAGAGTTAGCAGCAAGTGTAAAGGACATATGAAAGGTATCGGGCTTGTTTGGAAAGTTACCTGTTTTTTTTTCTCTCTACGAATCTTGCCTCATCTATGTCTCTAGATAATCACAGCTTCAGCCATAATACTACTAAAGGCTACTTGTGAGCAGAGATTTTAAGTTTGGACAAATATCTAGACAATTACCAATTTCAAGTAATCAAGCTAAACAACTATCTAATTTGACAATTTGTTTTTCATAAAACATGATACAGAGCATCAAGCAATAAATATTATTACTCTTAACACATGTGACACCTTCAAAACATTGTAGAATATTAAATGCCTAACATCTGTAGAAACACTAGAAAGGGCAGCTCCAGTGGATCATCTGAGAGCAATGCATGGCGTTTGAAATGTGTTGGTAAATAGCTTGATAGTATTTGCATGCCCCAAATCTAGTCTGGCTAACAAGATTACAGAAAAAGCCCTCGAGTAAGACTGTGTCATGACACTGTCAGATGAAAACTTTAACTGTGTTTTAGGTGGTTGAGAAAATAGGCCCTAATATACAGTACAGTGACAGAATTCTTCCATGGCAGCCTATATTCATAATTATTCAGCCTTAATTTCCACATTAGTACTAGGTCCAGTACTAAGTACCTGGGCTTGGGAGAGGTTCTTTGGGGCTTTACCCTTCTTTGTTTATCAGCTTTCAATCACTGATGGGTGCTGTTCTTAAAGCTTCTGTTTCTGTCGCCTTGAGTGGGAAGTGACTTATTGCCCCCACTACCCGGGGAATTGCTACCAAACGCGAATTTGCAACCTCCAGGATGAGGCAGGGCACTTGAAATACTCCACTTACCTCCCGTTATCCCTGGGACGCTTCAGTAGCTACCTCGCGAGCGCGGTGTCACGATGGGATGTTTCGGGAAGGGGGTAACCTAAGCAGCGCGACCTGCAGGTGCTCGAGGCGCTGGGCTGAGGCGAGCGCGCTAAGGAGGTGCTAACGGCCATTGCGCGAGGCACGCGTCGCATCCCAGGGCGTTAACGGTCGCCCGCGCGCCTCACACGAGGGCGTTAACGGTCACCGCGCGCCTCACACGAAGGAGTTAACGGCCGCGCCGCGGCCCAGGCCCCGCCCGTCCCTGAGGCGCGCCCATTGGCGGGCCTTTTCGGCGGTGGCGCCCAATGGCGGGGCGGGCTGGCGCG
>VZSV01000018.1:8884754-8936018 GCA_013398735.1 Nothocercus julius | reverse complement strand
GGCGATGGCGCCGCGGCCCTAAGGGCCCCACCGGGGCTCGGGGGACACCCGGGCTGCGCCGGGGGCGTTCCCGGGCTCTTGCTGTTATTAATTTTTCTATTTTTCTATTTTAATTTTTTGCTCCCCCTTCTCCTCTTTTGGAGTTCCGTACCGAGAGAGCGCCCCTCTCCAAATTTCTTCCCCCACCCCGCACTGGACTTGTGCCTCCTACCTGCCCAGCCCCACGACCTCGTCCCCTGGACCCGCTGCCTCTTGGTTCTGGGTATGTCCCGGTCCAACAGCGTGAGCCCCCCGGGCTTTGGCGGCCCCGCGCCCTGGGCGGGTGCCGAGCAGCACCGCTCGGCCTGGGGCGAAGCAGAGGCGCGGGCCAATGGCTACTCCTACCCGCCGCCCCCCAGCCGCTCGTCGGGCAAGAAGGCCTCCCGCATGGCGAGCAGGTGGAGGAGCGAGGAAGACTACGAGCCCCAGGCGAGCCGGAGCCGCGGGGAGAGCGGCTGCAGGATGATGATGGGCTTCAGGTCCAAATCCGCCTGGCAGGAGCGCGGTGACGAAAGCCGGCGTCATCGGTCCCGCCACGCGCCTGGCGGAGATTCCCCCGCTGCCCCCAATGATGCCAGCCCCCGGCAGCTGGGGGAGCAGGGGGAGGTGCGGCCCCGCTCTGTGGAGCTGGGGCTGGAGGAGAGACGCATCAAGGCCAAGATCGAGGAGCTGGAGGAGGAGGACGGCGACGAGGGGGACTCTGAGGCGGCCTTCTCCATGGGCAGCTGTTGCAGCAGCCTGCTGCAGATCTTCAGGTCCAAGAAGTTCCAGTCGGAGAAACTGGAGCGTCTCTACCAACGCTACTTCTTCCGACTCAACCAGAGCAGCCTCACCATGCTGATGGCCGTGTTGGTGCTGGTTTGTGTGGTGATGCTGATATTCCACGCCGTGCACGGCCGCTACGAGGTGTCCTACGTCGTGGTGCTCTCCCTGGCCATCCTGCTCATGGTGGTGCTGTGCATGGTGTGCAACCGCAACGAGTTCCACCAGGACCACATGTGGCTGGCGTGCTACTCGGTCATCCTGGTGATCCTGGCAGTGCAAGTGGTGGGGGTGCTGCTGGTGTCGCCCCGGAGCGCCTCCGAGGGCATCTGGTGGACGGTCTTCTTTATCTACAGCATCTACACGCTGCTGCCAGTGCGGATGAGGGCCGCGGTCATCAGTGGTGTGGTGCTGTCTGCCATCCACCTGGCTGTCTCCCTCAAGATCAACGCTGAGGACAAGTTCCTCCTCAAGCAGGTAGGCGAGACCCTGATGTGTCCATGCGAGCGCTCAGCAGCCCCTTGCTTTGCGGAGCGAGGAGAGGGGGTTTGGCTGAGCTCTGCGGGCCTGCCTGGTGCCCAAAGGCTGTCGGTCGAGACCCCGCGTTGCCCAGTACTAAGCAGGATTTTGCTCGATGTGGTGCCTAGCCTGTAGTCCTGTTCCTCCAGGGTTGCCGTATTTCCTCCTTGCTGCTTTTCATTAAGGTGCTGAACATTAAAAATAATAATTACTGGTTTCTAGTGACCGCCACTTTAGCACACTGTCAGCCAGCCCTGTTGATGCCCTTGGGTTGTGTTTAGTGTAAACAGCCTCGTGCTGAGCACACCTGTGGAATGGCATCGGCGCTCGCTGCCATGCCACCAAGAAACGGGGGGAAAAGTCTCTTTTTTTTTTTTTCTTTTTTTTTTTTTTTTTTTTTTTTTTTTTTTTTTTTTTTTTTTTTTTTTTTCTTAAAAGAGGTTATCCTCATGTGTAATTCTGCACTGACACTGAATTCAGGTTCTAATGTTTGCCAAGGCATCAGAGAGCGTGCTCCATATAAACATTAAATAAGCTGCTCATATAACAGGAGGGTTTTTACTCTGAGATGTGCTGGAAATATCCACGGTAAAGAAGCCCAGACTGAGTGTTGAGCCCGAACTCAACCAGCAGAAAAGTGAGAAGTATAAATGCAGATGGTAATTTAGCTGTAGTTGTGATATCATGTTCAAGCAGAGCAGCTCAGTTCACAGGAACAATAAGGCTATTATTGAATGCATTACAGTGCATTTTTTAATTACTATGTCTGTATAAACAACAGTAAAACAAGGAGCTGCTCTTCTTTTCCAAGCAAAGGAAGCAGCCTTTGGGGGGGTCATATGCTTTAAGCTTACAAGACACTTTGGCAGTAGGAAAACCACTGATATAAAACACTGTAGCTGGACGGTAATCGCTGTAGCTCTAAAGAGCAGGGGTCTGAGTAAGGATGAGTCTTATCACCAAGTCGGCCCTGATGCTTGTGTGTAGTTGTTGTTTTTTTATAGAATTTGGTGTTTGGTAGCTTACAGTTCTAGGACACGATGCCAAACAGAGAATTGCATGTTGCTGTGGCTAACGTGAGCTTCAGTACTTCTGAACTGTTCTGGTTTCCACTATTGCAGTGTCAGAAAAAAGTTCTAGGGCTTTCTTTTAAATAAAACTCTGGTAGATCCGGGCTGTCACTGCTTTGCACTACAGCACATCCCCTGGAATTGTTGTTGTTGTTGTTATTATTATTTTAATTCTTCTATTTTCTCCCTATTCTCTGTTCTCTTCAGTTACCCCTGCCTGGATAGTTTGTGACTTTATTTTTAAAGTTTGTTACAGATATTCCTATAAACTGTGGTTGACATACTTTTTCAATGCCTGATACATATTTTTGTGTGGACTTTCAGCAGAGCATACCCTGTAAAGAGGACAGTTATCATTTTTCTGCTTCAGCTGGAAAAGTTGGCAAATGTGCTCAGCTCTTCCTTACTGGGGCTCTGATTCTGCAAAGCCCTGTGTGTGTTCCTAACTTTATAAACAGAGAGTTATCCCATGTAGCTGAGCGTATTTTGATAGTGTTTTCTTAAATATGAAAGCAAAGCTCATTAGGATTATGGCCAGAAGATTCAAAATGTGATGCAAGCAAAGTTCAGTTTTGAGTATACTAATAAGTGCCTGAAATGCTATTACATTGGAAAGCAGTGATAAATACATTTTAACAAGAAGAAGTCTAAATATCAGAGGCCGAATCATTGACTCCCTCATCGAAGAATCTGGGATAAGCTCAGGCTCCCAGCTGCTTATTCAGATCACCAGACCTGCACTCTCCCTTTCCAAAAGCAGCAGAGTTGTCAGAGGTTAAGATTTACAAATGCACTTCTCGAAGATGAGACAGGCAGCAGATGATGCAGAGATACTGTATCATCAGTTCAGTTGTTTTCCCTCCTGTGATAATGGTGGGGTTTACTGCAGGTTGTGAATAAGAGATCAGTTAAGGAAGGAGATCCTTAGGAATGAAGGAAGATTCTTGGGCATCTTCTTGCTCTGTTTTCAAACACAAAGGTCTAGATCTTTATGTGGTCCCTAGCTCTACTGATTTTGGTGGTGGTGGTGTTTAAGGCCAGGAATCAAATTCCCTGTATGTTTGCATATGCATACGAGCTGCTATCTCTAGCTGTCTGATAGAAAAATGTGTTTCTGCGGAGCACATTGCCGCACAGCTATTAACAGGCCTTTCTCACTGGGGCTGTAGCTCGTTGCCATGGAAATCGGTTTCCTTCCACTCTGCCCCACTGCTGCGGATAAGCCCTACTGCTCCTTTCAAACTAACATTGGCAAAGGTAGATGGAGACCAGATAAACCAGAGGGTTTGGGTTGTTTTCAGTGACTTTGCTCTGGTAGTCACATCAGGCTAGTTTTTGTGGGACAGAAGTGGATAGTGAATTTGCATTTGTGACCAGGTGGTTCTTTATTCATAGCATTCATAGAAGAAAGACTGCTTAGAACTTGTACTCCTCTCCTTATTCTAACCATAATTCTTAAGTGAGTCTGTGTGTGTGTTGTTTTTTTTTTTTTTTTTTTTTTTTGCCCCTTGAATCTCCTCTCAGTTGTTTTCAAGCCTGGAAAAATAATATGCTCTTGTAATGATCTGTTAAAATTCTTGTAATAAACTGGATGACTCTTCTACAGGCTCCTGAGCACTTTTCTGAGTCTCCAGAGCCTGCTGAAAACTTTGCTGCTTCTCTAGGGAAAGAGGGTGGAATTACTGTTGGTTGTAGGTCCCCTTTGGGGAAAAAGGAAACTTGTTGGATTTCCTTGCTGAGGATGCATAGCTTTCTTGTCTGAATTACATTGCTCTTAGCACTCCTGGACTTTTCTGTCATCAGACTTTCTAGTCCAAGGCTTACGTTACTCAGGCTTGCATCTTTAAATGTGCAGGTGCCTCTGCCATTGATTCACAAAAGGCTCTTGGCTTCTTCTGAATTGGTATGGGGATGGGAATAAAGGTGATTTTACTGAACTGCTTTTTTAGTAATTCTTCTGAATCACAGGACTTTCAAAGGAGGCTTGGGCTTCTTTCTGCTAACCTGACAAGTCTAAGGTCTCAGCAAAAGAGTACAATGCTGCAAGTACACTCGGCAAAAGCAGCAGGTGTGCGCGGTACCTGCGCAAGCCTGGTCAGGCACAGGCAATGATTTTGGCTTCTTGCATTTTCTGTCCCAATTAAACATCAATTCCAATCAACATGATTTACTGCATTATATGTGAGGCTTTCAAATGTATCCAGTGGTGAGGGAGGGAAAGAGGGAAAAAAAATTTTTGTTTGAGAATTTACTTGTATCCCAGGACTGCTGCTGGAAACAGAACATGTTAAATATGTAACACTACTCAAGCTACCACTTTGTGTGAAGATTGCTTGTGTACCTGTGATGTTAATTATATACGGATTGCCTTCAGATTTATACAGGGGGAGGATGAGTCAATTTTTATTCATGTTTTTGTCCTTGTGTTATTCTGGGAAAGTTTGGATTTCAGATATGATTTGGTGCACACCTGTCTGTATCTTCCTTCCTTTGGGTATACTACGTATCTCTTCTTAGGCCAGGCTTTCCCATGTGATGGTTGTGATACACTTTCAGTCTCTGAAAATACAGTGGACTCCAGAATTCATATGAAAAGTATTTTACATGTTAATGAGAGTAATACTTAACTGAGTATATAGGAATATACTAGTTATTGGTAACCTGTCTTTCATTCACAATATAGATGATACCGTGATACTGAGATTTAATTTATGTTCCAGTAGAAGCAACCCACTTAGCTGGCCCACAAACTATGTACAGACATATGGGAAGAACTTGCAGTATATGGGTTGCAGATGCTTAACTTAAATCATGTGAGTAGACCTATTGCCCTCAGCACAGATAGTCTTGAGTAAGTGCTGGCATTTTTGTAAGACTAGGGGCTAAGGGGCAGGGAATTTCACAAGAGAATTTATTGGGCTCTGAATCAGAGTTAAAAAGGGATGAGGATTGTGTGTAGGAGGGAATGGAGGAATAAGAGTAAGGGATAAGAATGCAATCTACAAACATCAAACAAACCTCATGGACTGAGGTTAGATTTGGTCTTATTTTCCCGTCCAAACCTGTTTTATTGTAACTTTCTGAGGTTCCTTGTTCAAGGGTCTAGTTAAGCCTCTGTAGTTTATTAACTCATTGTGAGTGGGTGACTGCTAAGATATAAAAACAGAAGACTGAGGTTTCATTTTTTTCCTTTTTGTCTTGTTTCTGTAAGGTCAGGAAAAGAGAAACTGAAATGTTAACATCTCTTTCTTCCCCAACTACTACTGCAATTCTTCTACAAATAATTTTAAATAGCTGAGCTTTGAACAGCTGTCCCAGAACATGGCTTTTGCTTTTGGCACTTAGGTTCAGGGCTTCTGATGCTGAGCATCTTGTTGCTCAGCCCCACTCCATACGCCTCCATCATAACATTACATTAATTCTCCTCATCCTTCACTTCTGAGAACTCTGGATGTGTTGGCCTTTCTCCTTGTCAGTCCATGTGTGATTGATCCACAGCTGCATGATGGTTCTCTCAGAAGTGTCATGTTTTCAGTTTAACTATTTCTAGGAAGGTGTTGCTATGAAAATGCATGTAGTTTTTCTGTTTCCCTAAACAGGTTGTCATTTTGGCTGGGCTAAAAACAACTTTTTACTGTAATGGGATCTTGACTTGTGGATATCTTCTGGTATCTCATAGAGATGCTTTTTAGATGCAATTTAATTATCATTCAATGAGAAGATGGTTACACAGAAGGAGAAATGGAACTGTATGTTTCATATGAGTTTCAGCATGGTTAAGGTTTAAGGCCTTGTAAGCTTAAGGCATGTAGATAATAAGTGATTTTGAGACTAACAGACTCAAGTATGTGTTACTGAAGTCATTGTAATGCACTTTCATAGCTTGTAGTTTCTTCTATTCATAAAGAGAAACATGCAGCTGAAATACAGATGTATGTGTTGTTTCTTTACAGGTTGTGTGCCTTGGTCTCCCCCACCTGGAAGGCAGATTTGAGTAATATTCATTTAGGAGCTGATATTCAGTACCTCAACTTCACGGGCTCAGGTGCTACATGTCTCATAGTACTTAATATCTCATTCTACATAAATGCTGATTTCAGTAGAACTGCTAATGCAATTAGATGTGCTCTGGGAAAAGTGAGAGTTGAAAAATTTGTCTGAGGTGTAGGTTGACTTAAGGCAGTAAAGTCCAGGATTTGAGGTCTCTGGTTTGGGAAAACAGGCATCCAGAAGCATTCAGCTACTGTTGCACTCATAATTGCCTTTTCTAGTGTAATTCTCTAATAGACAAAATTAAATTAATCCCTGAGGTATTGTATATCAATTAGTCCTTAGCAGAAATATTGTCTATATCTCTTGGGAGTGCATATGTTGCTTGAGGTTTATAAAGGCATATCTGTTTTTCTTTCTTATATCTTAAATAAATCTGTGATCCTGCCACCTCCTAACCGTACTCCCATGCGTACCTCTCTTACCCAAGAGCAGACTCTTGTCTGCTATTCTACTGAAATGTCCATTGGTACCAATAACTATTAGTGGAATTGTTTTTACTGGGTGCTGCGTGCCTGTTTTCTCTGTGGTACTGGATTTGTGCTAAGTTTGTTGTTTGGGTAAAACGACCTGTTTCACTAAGTCTTGTGGCAAAAATCAGTCTTGCAGCTGGCTTGGAACTTCGCAAACTGGATATGAAACTCGGTGAGGATGATGTAGGTTCATTGCTGTTCTAGATGCACTAATTCTAGCAAAAGATTTGTCCTTCTAGGCACTTTTATGATATGCTTGAAAAAGCAGGGGATGCTAGTCCTGTTTATTTCTGGGGGGATGAAGATATTTCAGCAAAGCATTGGCATATTACATTAGGGTTTGTGATGCAGAACAATAGCTTTGGGGGCTCTGATCTTATAAAGCAATTGTTGACCTGTCCTTAAGTGTCCTGACTCTCTCTCTTGATTTGACACAAACGTGACCCTTCAACTCAGTCATAGACCTGTTCAAGACAGGACGTCTTATTTGCATTTTTCATTATTAACTGCATTCAGATGAGACATAAATCTGAATTGCTGTAGAAAGCAAATGCTGATGATCCTAGTTCTAAAGACTCACTGGAACTTATTCTGCCTTCTCAGAGTCTGAATCAGCTGCAGTGCTTCATAAATGCTGGATTTTTTATTTTATTTATTTTTTTCCCCTGAGTTAGCTGTTGCTTGGACAGTGCTGCTGAAGTCAGAATAGAAGAAGACTGGGACCCTGCTCAGCTGGAATGTGAACTTTAGGCACCAGGCTGTTCTCCAAATACATTAAATTTGTATTCAATTAGCTAATCTTTCAGTCATGCACCACAGATTTGTCTTAAGAAGAAAATTGGAAGAATTGCTAACTTTTTGGCCTTTTCAGTAACTGAAACACAGTCTTTTGGGAATAACTGGCTTTGTCTTATATTTTGATATGGGATATTGCTGTCATCTGCTAAGCAAATCAACAGAATCTTTCCCCTGCCCTGGCGCAACATACAGTGAAAAGTCTCCAGTGGCAGTTGAGGTCCTGACAGGTGAAAATTGAAAATATTTTGACAGCAGCTTCCATGTGTGTGGTGAAACAGTCTGTCCTGTAGTTGCTAGTGGCTTCTGAGAACCTGTGCTTTGACAAGTTCCTGTCTTCCTCCTCTCTTTTTTTTTTTTTTTTTTTTTCCTTCCCCCTCTGCAGCTGGGTGCAGTTCAGAGAACATACCTGCTTTTGTCTGGGGAGGTGGAAGACCGTGCTCCAAATTCTGCTAGCCTTGGGCAAGCTTTATATTCCCATCTGCTTTTTATTGTAGCATTTGCAAGCCACCTTGCACGGATAGTATGTACCCAAAAAAATGCAATGAAGAGGGAGTTGGACTGCTCCAGTCTTGCCAGAGCCTTCCAGGTAGTACATGATTTGCCACATGCCTTTTTTGTGGCCCAGAGGGGTAGGATACTGACAAAGTGTGTGAGAGGAATGTAAAGATTCACAGCTTCTGGGAAGCGGGTGGGGTTCCTGTATAACTAGTATGTGACTTTTTTTCATCTCCCGTGAGTCCTGTGTTTTGATGTGGGGTGTAGTCAGTGTTAGTTCCTTCCCTGCTTCTGAAGTCTAGCCTAGTGATCTTAACTTGTGATATCTTGCATTCAGAGGATGCTTTCTTGTTTCTAAACTGATGATACTTTTTGTTTGTTGGCTTTACCCAAGGTGTACCTTTCTGGTGCCAGCAGTTTAAATTGGTTCATTATCATGGAGTCCTTAGGCAACGTAAAAACCCAAGGGGAAATCTCACGTGAGTTTAAAAAAAAAACACAACCCCACAGATTAAAAAAGATAATCTAGGTATGCGGGGGTGTGAGAAAGAGTCAAGAATTTTCAAGTGTCTCTTGAACCCAAAATGTTCTCACATTGTTGCAGGAAAGCTGGAAATTTCTAGCACTTAATAAGATCACACACAAGATGGTTGTCAGCCCAAGATAAGTCAATGATTTTTGGCACCTGTGACATTACCCAGAAAATATCCATTTGGTATTTTATGGTAAGTCTTGCCTGCCTCATCATTGGCAAATATAGGAACGGCATATTGGACAGATTTGTAGTGGAATTTATCATGAGATAATTCTTTTCTGACACTTAAAAATGGACTAAAACAATTTAAAACTCTACTTTTAACTTCTGTTCCCAGCCTTGCATTTGAACATTTGGGAAGCTTGTAGTCCTAAGAAGTCTAATAATTGGACAAGCTTGTGAGCTACTGAAACCAGACACACTCAGCTTTGCACTGCAAAGGTGACTCAGTTATAAGTGGCAAGAGACCCCACAGCTTCAGAATTCATTATAATGTTGGCATCACTGACAAAATCCCTCCTAGTGCTCGGCTAGCCTCACTGATACTAGCTAGGATATCTTTTTTAGCATTTGCTATAGAAAGTTTCATCATACCTTTCTTTGTTCTGCAAATAAAATACCTTTATGTACTTTCTTCTCCATGTCCATCATGGAATTGGGATCTATCCCTGTTCTTTTTCCTGGACATAAAGAACACAAATCACCTTTGTGTGTTTAAGAAGTTACCTGGACTGTCTGTGGTGATAGCATTAGTGCAGCATGTGGTCATCAGCAAAGATATCAGAAGATGCATAATCTCAGGATAGCCTGAATCCTGCCTGTGCAACTGGATTTTGAGCTTTCAGATGGAATATTAAACTCTTTCATTGAAGACCATGGAATCCTTTTGTTTGTTTGTTTTTCCTGGCAAGTGTGTCTTTACAGTGCTACACTGCCTAGCTATCATCCCTCTTCCTGGGAAATTTTGGGTTTGGAGGGGGTAGAGGTGTGGATTAAAGCCATACTGCAGATTTAACCATTTTACATTCCACTGGTACTAGAGTGCATCTCTGAGGCAGTAAACAAAGCACTGTGCTAATGCCACAGAGGAGGAATATGAATAGTTCCCCCCACCCAAGACATTAGAAATGCATCTCTCAAAACAGCAACTTGCACAAACTGTTTGTTCCTTAAAGATGCTTACACGCTGTTTCATTGCTTGCAAGAATCTGTCATAAGACATCGCTAATGCAGACGTCTGCCTGGTTGTATTTTCCTCTTCACAAAAAGCCACGACTCTTTCTCTCCATCTTCATTTCTAGAGTAAATGCCACAACCACCAATCTCTGTACGCCTCAGACTCTGGAAACTGGATTCCTAGAGCTAGCTATGTGGTAAGGGACTACTCAAATCAGTATTTCTAAAAACAGTCAGCTTGCCAGTCAGCCCACAGATGACAGAGCTACTCAGATAGGCTTGCTGAGTGATGAATTCTTTCCGTTTGCTGGGAGGTGCCCAACAGCAGCTTTGTCCATATTCTGGGTTGGGGATTTATGCACAGAATTGCACAAATGGTCAGACCAAGGAATGCATTATTAATGAAGATGATGTTTCCAACTGAATGGGATTTCTTTTCTTCGGGTAGGTGATTACTAATAATCTTGTAGAGGAAAGGACAAAATGCTGTGTGGTGCCAGAAAGGAGTATAGCCTTGCCGTGGGGTGGGAGATTGGGTAGTTAAAATATATCAGTCTTGCCAGCCTTTAAAGATGTTAAATATGAGATAGGTTACTAGTATGGGTGCCACTACTCTGAAGTCTGTGGGTCTTAAGGGCCAGAAAGGAGTACGATGATCATTTAATGCAGCCCACAGAAGTTTTCTCTGACACATAATGATTTCTTCTGTTCAGTTGGTATGGGGTGGGGGCAGGAAGTTAGTTAAATACTGAATTACACAGTATTTGTCAGTTGGGAAAGGAATCTGCAATGATCTCTGAGCTGAATGTGAACAGAACCAGCAATCTCTTCCACTCGCTCTCTTTGAAAGAAGATCGTAACACCCGGTGATGGAACATATTGGGGAGTAATTTGCTGCTCAGGGTGCTATCTTCTGCTTAAGACATAATGCAGATGGTCATGTTAGTTTGTGAGGACTCTGACATCATGCCCAGATTTCATACTGCATAATTATGTTCTTGCCTTCTTAACTGTAGTTGAATATAGCATTTTTCTGTTCTCGTTTTCTATTCTGAACTCTTTTAACAGTAAATGACAACACTGCCGAATAGCTGCTGCACATGCAAGTGATTTTACACCCATAGCTGAGAAACTTGCAAGGCTGTTGACAAGCCAGAAAAATGTGGGGATAAAATTATGAATTGTATCTGCTTAGTTATGCTAGTGTGCCTGAGCAACGCTGGTAAGCCTGATAAGCGCAGTGATAACTTTTGAAAGCTACTGGTGATGATACGGTTGAAGGGTATCTCCTGAGGTCAGCTTCACCATCCCACAACATCAAGACAAGACCAACTCGGCCTCAACCCTTTGTGGCAAATTCTAATCACACATCCATCTAAAAAACAACCTGTTGCATATGTGCTTTAGGGGTCACAAAGATGCAGATTTTGTTCATTTTTAAAGAGCATGGATAGGATTTGAGGAGGAAGTAGCAGGGAAGAGAAGTCCATGACTAGGACTCTCCGACTTCCTTTCCTTGTTTCATGAAACTTGTTTTATCTTCTCTCCACTTCCAAAAAAATCCATTTGAAGCCTGCAGTTCTCCATCTCTATTTGTAACAAAACATGAATTTGTGTGACACTTGGCACAGCTGGGTCTTATTCCTGAGACAAGGCCTTCTACTGCAGTACAAACAGTAAACTTGAATAATGAATGTCCTTTCACAGGTGACTTCCCTTTCAGTGTGTGGTCCTTCTTGACTGTCTTGGACAGATGCAGTTAATTAACTCCACTCTTGACTCATTAGCACATTAGGGTTACTTCAGGACTTCTTAAGCTGCTCTTGCAGCTATCATGGAAATGGCTGTGAATATTTACTTAAGGAAATATTTCCAAAAATATTTTCCAAAAAATTGTCTTTCATTAGATAAAGTGAAGATAAGTTTTCCTTAACTGATGTAACTAATGAGTATTATGTCCGTGTGTGCCACTACAGAAACCGATGTCCACAGCTGAAACGGCCTTACTCTCATTTTAGATGCTAATAAGATCCACTAAATTTAATTTACTCTCAGAGGAAACACAAACTAAATAAAGTCACACTTGCAAAGAGGTGTGTTCATGCAAGTTTAACAAATCTTGCTCAATTTATTTTGATGAACTCTTCTGCACAGACAAACCCTTCTGTAATATCTTCAGGGTAAGACACTCCAGCATGTGTAAGTTGGGGGTGCTTAATCTTACTCTAGCTCATATATGTTGCTTTCTATTAACAGAGATAGTGTCACCCTCTGTTCTGGGTGCTTACCCCTCTGGCAAGGCCTGGGGCCAGTTGTGATAGGGCCAGAGCCAAGAGAGTAGCTTATCTGTCATGTTTAGCCTGTCCTTGACACTGTTACCAAAGCTGTTTCTCAGGATCCTGGTGATGAGTGTCTCCCTGATATGGCCCTTTCTGTGCCAGGGGCTGCAGCAACTGCTCCCAACCCATCTCACACAGAGGCAACATTTGCTTTCAAAGCTCTTGGCCTCTTGGTTGGGGCTGAGAAAACATTTCTCTTGCCAATTCCCTAGGAGCTGTGTCCATAAATATATCCTGTAGTAACAGGTAGGCCTAGGTGCTGAAGTTGTTAAACACTGAAGTGACAGATGACGCTGTTCTTTGTCACTTTGGGAGAAAAATCTTGGGAACTTTCCTCACTTGCTTAAGGTCTTCTTATGTTTAAGCCACCCATAATACTGCATGCACTGGTTCAGCCAGTGCTTCCCCATGACGTCACAGCATCCGCTGTATGTAAAATGTCACGGGTAGAGATGTTTAGAGCCCCTCTGCCTGCCAAACCTCCTGCTCGAGGTTCTTGGAGAAGCAGGATGCTCTGCTCAAGCAGGTGGCATTGTAACATCGACTTGCTGGTGGAAACATAGCGTTTGCTTCAGGGTAGAGTGGGAGAAGGTATTGATTTCCTTTTAGTATGGAGGAGAAAAAAACCTAATCTGTCCTGAAAGGTGTGTTTTGCGCAGACAGTGGTTATAAGTAGGGCTGCACTTTGCTGGGCTGAGTTTTTCAAGCTTTTGAATCTTAATTGCCTGGATACCTCTTTCTCCCTCTGCAAATCCCTGTCCCATTCAGATTTAGTAGGAATCTTGCCTCTGTTCAAACTGTACCTTAGTCCTTCATTGCGTTGTCTAGTTTTTATTTATCACCACTGGAAATGAGCTGGAGTCTAAATGTGTTCTGCCTAGCACCAAAAATATCTTTTTTTCCCCCCAGCAGCTTGCAGAGTGCCTTTAACTTCCCTCAGGCCTTTTCTGTATGAAGGGACATCTGGTGTAGAACAATAGTGACTGATTTACACTGATCAATCCCCACATTACTGAAAAGCATCTATTTTATACTAGCCACCCTGCAGCGCTTGCTTTTCAGAGACACTGTGGTGGGAGATGGATCTGCAGTGTCACTCTTCCCAACCTGACTCTTTTGTAGGTCCTGAAAAAGCCCTTGGGAAGAAATGCTATAAATATTTAGTAGTGAGATGTGCATTTTCTCTCCTTCCTCAGTATAATAATTGATCACCAAGGCTTTGGTTTTATGCAGCAGAGCCTCAAACTCAGCAAAGGAAATGCTGTTACGCTAGTCAGTTTTTTGGTCCAGTCTAAAACAGGCTAGGGAGTGCAGGTACTCACCTGAGCTGGCAGACTGGAGGGGTGGGTAACATCTAGGGGACAGCAGCAGCAAGAGCAAATACAGATGCAGCTGGAGGTGCATCCTGGTAGGGATGCGTGCTACTTCCAGGCTTGTGCTGGATGGAAAGGCATAAAGCTGCATTTTCAGGAAGCCCTTGACATAACAGGAGAGAAGATGGCCCTAGGCATGGCTGTTCCACCTGCTGGGTAGCTGCAGCCCACCCTTCCTTCCCTGTTTGCTTGCTCTCTTACCTCCTCGGTGATGTGAACAGCCATAGGAAGAGGCATCAGGCAGTGTAGCTCCGTGTTCCTGCTGCTGGCACTGATTTTCCTGGTGCACTGTACATGTATGGGTAGCTCGGCTGAGCCCTGCTGACAGCCATCAAATGTTACTTCCTGCTGACAAGAGGAGAGACAGTTGCATAAAGTACCTGCAGCTGTAAGTGCATCTTCATTGCCCCATATGCCAAAGAGATGGAAGAGAACAGTTTGTTTCAGTTGCTGATCCCTCCTTTTACCTCAGTGAGAAACTCCAAGCTTTGCTTATATTTATCTTGAGTGTCTCCAGAAGTCTGGCTAAAGGTTCCCTCCTCAGCCTTGAAACAAATTGCAGTGGATAACTTGATCAAGACGAGACATTGCCCCAACTCCCTTCATTTTGCTCTGGTACAAGTAGAGTATGTGGGAGCATCATTCAGTGAGTGCTATTTTGGAAGCCTCCCCTATTCCATGGGATTAGAGCATCACCCACTCACTTGCACTTCATGTAAGAGCTATTTGTTATCCCAGCATGGGAATTGCAAGTGAAGTCAACACGGGTGTTTTCTGGCTCTTTTAATGGCTTGCTTTCCTCTTCTGCCAAAAGAGCAACCAGGTAGTCTCAAGGGAACCTGCTGCCTTCTGATATTTAATTTGCTTCAGGCTTCCTTTGGCATTCTGCCTCTTTCTTCTGCTGCCTTGCTTGGCCCGCTTGCCTGCTCCTGCTACCAGCATTGGAGAGGAAACACAAAATATTTCTACGAAGTCAGGCTGTGACTTGCTCGACATGATGCAGTTTGGCCTAACAGACCTCCAGTACTGTCCTTCTCTGAAGAGCTTTATCATTTTCAGTTTCTGACTTCTTTTCAGCAGAATACTTAAGTCATTTCTGCTGAATTACAGTGAAAGTTTCACCATCTGGCAAAGGAAAATGCAGGCGAGGAATTTCAGAACAATTCTTATTATCCATCTTTTTGATTTAGACATCTCAGTGATAAAAGTCTTAAGATATCTGCAATACACAGTGTTTATTTGTGACCACGTGATTTTTGTTGAAGTATGTATGTTTTGGAGCAAGCATGGAGTATGTATAAACTCCATATACATAGAGCTGCATGGTATGCAACTTAACTGGAATATTAATTGCTCTAGAAAATTTGTAGAACAGGAGACTGGATAGGAAATGCCTGGCAAAACAAACTAGCAGCTCAATACTGACCAATTAGGGAAAAAGCTCTGGGTTTAATGCTAGAAGAGACCTTGTCAGATACTGACAGTAAGAGGAGGGTTTGGAAGTGCATGTGGAGCCTATTAATTTGATCATGTGTTTTGGTGCAGGCCTCCTTGTATAGCTTTTCTTGTTGCAGCAGAGCATCTTGTAGCATGGACCACCCACCTAGGTTTGTTTTTTAAGTGCCTAACAAGCAGTATCTGCAGAGTGGCTCCAAACATGCCTTTTCATAGGGAGCTTCTAGTTTCTGAAACACCTTTTTGAGACAGAAGCTATTTTATATTGGGGTAGGATTGCTCAGTCATCCACTCTGAGTGGACATGGGCGGCAAGAGGGTAACGCTCAGCTTTAGTCCTTCCAGTCACTTCGGAAAAAAAGATTACCTCAGAGGACATGTGCACTGAAGACGATGTGCTGGGTGAATAGTGTTACTTTGAGAGCCTTGTTCTTACGCTCTGCAGATCATCGAGACAACTCAAATATGGGCCAGTTCTTTCTTTCTACATATGGTTTGTATGCATGGAGAAGCAGTCAAGCTGATGCTTTCTAGGTATGTGTGTCAAGTGTTGCTTTGCTAAGGATTGGGGAGTTTTTCATTTAATCTGCATTAATATACATGCATTTCCTAATGGTAATGTGCTGAGTTCCTACACTATGACTCTGCTGAATGTTTCTTTAACAGAAATGTGCATCAAATCTAATTTTGTGTCTTTAGGAACTCTGGCTTATGTGATTTACTAAGGGGGAGGGAGTTCACAAAGGGCACACAAGCTGCATCGCTGTGGCAGTTTTCAAGCTGGCTCCAAAATCTTAAAAAGCACTGACATGGAGGAACTGGTGGCTTTGGGGAGGAATGGGGACAGAAAGAGAGAAAAGTGGAAAGGAAAGGACTGTGTATCGCTGTTCCATGAAGTAATAAGGATATGGAAGAGATTGTCGTTTAGGAGGTTTTAGGGGGTGGAATATTAACAGTGGTGAAAACAATACAGGAGGAGAACATGCATCCATGCTGGCACTTGCTATATGTGTCGTCATGGAATTTCCAAAGAGGGCCCTAAACAAAACAGCATTATAGAAAAACAATGAAGCATTGTCAGCAGTGGCCGAGGAAACTGTGCTGGCACCTCTCTCCATAATGGGGCTTTACACTGGTTCTCGTTCCCAGTGTTTCTGTGGCCATTGCATGCACAGCTCTGTTAGCATCTGCCTTAAATGGTTCTGTGAAACTGCAATAGCAAACGGTGGCTGGGCTTCACTGGGCTGTGCTGGCTTGGAGTTAGTGTTTGTTTTTGGAAATTGTTTAAACATGGCTACTTTTCCTATAAGTCTTTTGTTTCTTGTTGGTTTTTTTTTTTCCCTCTTCTCCTCGAATCACACTAACTTGCCCTAAGGAAAAAAATATATGGAACAATGCAATTCTGTCTGAATAACTGCGTTCATTTAGAGTTGCCTTACTTTGAGTCTGGGAGATTGTATTCTAGGCCTCTTTAGAGGCTATATGTCTGATCCCAGCTTTTATTCATTTGATCAGCCCCTTGAGCCAGCAGAATCTCTCTTAAAAGTTGGGGTATTTCTGAATAACGTGACAAGAAAATTGATCTGTTCCTCCTAAGTGTGCATGCAGAGAGTGTCTGTCGTGGCTGTAGTGGAGACACAGTACCCAAAAAAAGGGGGTTGGGTATATTATTGAGCATGTTATGCCTGTCACAGTGAACTTGGGGCTAATTGGTTTAACCCACCTACCTTACAGCCAAGGGGAATGCTTATGGCTTCCTGGAGTCCTTGGCTTTTTGGTCTGCATATCTTGGTGACTGAGGAAAGGAAATGAAACCTTGTTTGCTGTATCTTTATTTATATACATATATATATATATATGTATAGATATATATGTATATATATATGTATTTTTTTTTTAACCCACAAAACACATTTTTCCAAAGCCACTCTTTCATCTAGTGCCTGGGCACTCACCTTGGGTTACCTTAGGCATCTGAAAGCTGCATTGGGCTAGGTTCCCAGCAAGTCTTCCTTTTTTTTTTTTCCTGTAATCTTCCTAAACAACATTTTTCATTGACTAGATGGTGTGACTCCTCCCGCTTCTAGCCACTACTACAGAATAAATAATGAGTCTGTGGGCTTCTGTTTTTGCTGCTGCTCAGTCATGCTTCTGAATGTAGTTGCACTTGAATAAGCATGAGCTGCCTGACCAGTCTTGCATACCATATCAGGATGATTACATATGTGATCAGTAATAGAAAGTGGTCGGTAAAGCAGAAGGATTTCTTGGAGCACCTTTGACTAAACTCTGCATGGCAGACTTCTGCCAGAAATGAAAGAAAATAAACTCAGAGATTATGTTTGCGTTGGGCTGCTAAAGCCCAAAATATTTAAAAGATGAACTTAACCTCAAACTTTAATGCTTAGGGTACAAAAGTGAACAAGACATTACTGAACATGCTTACTGCATTGACTTAGTGCATAGTCTATCTTGTGCAGGGAAAAGCAGGGACTTGGGGATTCTCTTGGTTGGGCTAGAACTTCCCAGTTTAATTCTGTGCTCGCAACCCTGCTTCCCTGTTACCTTCTCTTCTCCATCCTGTTCTCTTCTGCCATCCGCATCCAGCTTGCTGTGGGGAGAAAGTGGCATAAGATCTGGCATTGGGTGGAGGTAGGCTGGGGCCCCAGGAAGGGAAGTTGAACTGAACATGGGCTGGAAGGGAGATCGTGAGAAGGAAGTGAGAGTGACAGGAGATGAAGGGGGCTTGTAGGTCTTTATAGAAGGGGTAGGGGAACAGCCTGGAAAAGAAACAAGGAAGATCTGTAGGGTGCTGCGTGAAGCTGAGGAGAGACGGTTGAGAGACACTGCATGGGGTTGTTATTTATATATATTCTGTTCTTTTCAAAGCAAGGATTGCTTTATATCTGGACTAGTATTACCATGTAGACTGGATCAGCCAATTCTTTAATTTTCCTCTGTCTCTTGAACAAAAAGGAAAGCATTACAAAGAACTTGCAATTAAAGTGGATTGTGAAGTGCTATCTGGTGCCTGCTGAGCAAAATCCCAACTCCTTCATGAGCTGGCTGAGTTAGAAGACTGGTAGCAGGTGATGAAGCACAGAGTCTTGGCTGGTGCAGCAAGATGGGGCAACGAGACAGGCCAAGTCTGCCCGAGGCTGCTGCTGCCCTGATGGAGGGCAGTGGGTATCCAGCAACAGGCTGTGCAGGTAACAACTGCTGGAAAGCATCCAAGGAGGCTTGGAAGCAGGGGATGGAAGTAAAAGGGGCAGGGAGAAGCAGAGACCAGTGCTCTGAGAATGCCCTGTCATGGATCTTATGTTGGGAATAACATTTATTGAAGCTTCCTGGCATGCACGTGTTCGTCCTCTCTTTTGCTTGTGACTTCTCCATAACAAACATCTCGGCTGGGACTGACAATGGAAAAATTGTAGGAAACTCACCAAACAACTCGGTGGTAGGGCTGCCTCCTGTTTTGTTCTTAAGCTTTTCTGTTTTAAAGGAACCATCTGCTGCATAACTGTAAACACAGCAGACTTTGCTCGCAATCTTTATCACTAGAGGGTCAGCATCCATCTAACACTGACAGCTGGCAAAGGCAGCAGGTCCATGGCAAAGTCCATGGCATGGTGCAAAGTTAACTTTGCAGTGGGGTGGCAATGCCTGCATGGGCAGAATTGCTAGGAACAGATAGATCATGAGCATGAGTCTTGTGTGTCGCTCCTTGGGTGTTAGTGTGGCTCAGCAGATGAGTCAGGTCCGACTGAGCAGGTGCATTTCAGTTTCCCTTTGCAGGCTGTTTTACAATGCCTAATCTTGTCAGGAAATCTGCAGGCAGGCAAAGCGGAGCACTGCGCAGAATCCTGCTTCTTACTTATGCCTTGCCCTGTAGCATATGTCAACAGTTAAGTAAGGACGCATTACTCTGGGGGTCAAGGTGTCATGTTATAAGCACGTCCTAATTGTAGGGGTCTTCTGGTAATGTGTAAGGTCGGCTTGGTGCAGCTTTACTGTTGCTTTTTTTGAAGGTATGTTTTGCTTGCAAACCCTCCTTCTAGAAGGAAAAGGTCAGGACTGGAAAGGGGAAAAGGCAGAGATGCTGAGGGCTGAAGGAGCAAAAGCCTGGTTCATTAGCATGGTGAAGTCTGAAGGAGGGGTTGGAGGAAGTGCTGCTGGTGTCTCTGCCCTACCAGATATGATTTGTCTTCAGTAGAAGAGTTTTTCCCCTTGCTTTTCTTTTTGTGCCAGAATAACTGCTGGTTCGTTTGCCCAGAAGGCCTGAAAACTAACACCGCTCTAAGCATGGAGCATCCAGTGTGGCCTGGTTTAATCCATGCATGGCCTGACACGGTCACCAAGAGAGGGATTTGTTGCGGCAGCATGAGTGTTTTTGTGGCATCTGGAAACCCAAATCTGGGAACTGACTGGATTTGACATTGCCTGGGATCGGGGAGAGAGGACATAGTTTCAAATGGTACAGGGGCAAGACAGGAGTTAGGGGAGGGCAGGATTTTTTGCTGTTTTGTTTTGTTTTCAGTGCGTGCATGAGTTCAGTATGGGTGATACTATGACCTGAATGCAGCTCCTGGAGGGCCTATTTCTGGTTTAATGTATCCAGCTAACAGGCCCTGAGCTTGACCTCATCAGAGTGAAAGAGGAGGAAGCAGTTAACACTTCCAGGGTTAATGAACTGGGCAGGGCACAGGGCTGAGCCGGTATGACCCAGGTTTTGATCCATGTCTTTAAATTAACCTCTGGTCTCCAGCAGCTCTTTTTTTAAGCTCTTTTTAATGTGTCAAACTCATCTTCAGTTAAACTGATGAGGAAATTAATGCATATTTATAGAGACCACATCACAAGTGATATGACGAGCATCTAGTTAATGTTTAGCAGAGTCCCTCTGAAGATGGGAAGTGGTATATAAGCACTGTTCTGTCTTAAGATTACTCCTGAAATAAAAATGCATTTTTTAAAGGATGGATTTTTCTCCCCTTAATCATTGCAATTGCACTGAGCCTAAAATATATCCATGCATTCATTTATTGCCCAGCTGAGCATGTATGTAGCATTGTGAGGACACTTTGGGTAGAGTGCTATAACCTCACAGCCTGAGGAGAGGTACACTTCAGGTGAACGAAGCCGGGAGAAGGACTCCTGAACAAGCATGCACTGCAAAGTGACTCAGCCAGCAGAATGCCACAAAGGAAACATAAAACAAGGCTGAATCATTAGCAGTCAAGCATCTATTTTTCTTTTCCTGTCTTGCTATTTGCATTTTGGGATGTGTGTATGTCGCATTGAAATGTCCTTGCTAGCTTGCTCCCCTCTAAATGGGAGAAAGGAAGGTGTTGTGTTTAGTGTTTGATGGGTTATGGATCTTGAGCTACATTTAAAGCATTATTTAGTGGGATTCTTGTATCTAGTCTGTAATGTATTGCTAAAATCTTGTCCTGCATCATGGTGGTTTGGGCCATCATTCAGTCTGAGGCGGCATCCAAATTCCAGGAGCGGAGAGCAGTTCTCAGACTTCTGTGAGCAAAAGGGAGAGACCTTGAATTTATCAGATAATTGAAACATATCCTGACTTTTCCAGAGTATGCTAAGACATCGTTTTACCTGTGAATCTGTCCGCATCCACAAATCTCACTGACACAAAGGGAAGCATCACACTGAGGCAATATGCAGAATCACGTGAGCTGTGTGAACTGCTATGAGCCATGCTGCAGTCCTGTCAAATGCTGTCCTGTAGCAGCAAAAGCCAGTCTTTGATTTCTGCACGGCAGTGGCAGCTCTATGCTGTGTCATGCTTGCCCAGCTCGTGCTGTTGATGTGCTAGTCCTGCATGAGTGTTGTGCTCACAACAGCTCCTGACTCAGGTAAGCCCAGGCGTGATGTGGGCAGGCTGGTAGCTGTGATTTACAGGCCTCTGCTGGACTAGAAAGCCTGTTGTTGTCTATCAACACACTGACCAGGCAGCACAGCAGGGCAAGGTAAGCACTGGAAAAGCAAGGTCAAAAGAGCTGACAATACCCTATTGTATTGTGTGACCCTGGACAAGTGCCTTGCACGCCTTGCTTCAGCTATCTTATGGGAACCCAGAATAATGTTCGCTTTTATAAAAAGTGCTTTATGGCCCATGGGTGGAAAGCATTTGTTTGCGTGTGAAATATTTCTGCTTCAGAGTTAGTCTTACTTAGCATAGTATCATGTTCCCAGACCTAATTCTCAAGAGAGATCAGATGCATAGGTTCCTTTTGAGGATGGAAACCTCTCTGTAGCTGTTCTATATTTCATTCATCATGGTCCATCTGGAAATGCGTTTTGGAATGATCCGCTTTGTTTGTGGCTTTGGCTGGATTTGCATGCTCCAAATAGCAAAGAGTGTGGTTTGGGCTTCGTAATGGGATATATGGCCTTTTTGGTCTTGTTCCAGCCCAGGTTGAGAAGGACTGAAAGGCATACATGTCTTTAGGTTTTATCCTTTAGGGTACTAGCAAAATACTGGGTACCTAATAGCAGAAGCAGGTCTAAGTGCTTAGTTGCAAGCGGTTAGTTACAAGCAAGGCTCTGTGGCATAATTTGGTAATGGGCAGTCAGTTACTGGTTCAGATTGCTCCTTACAAGTGGTCCCTGCTGATCAGGTTTGATATGGTGGGTTGTCAGCTTTCATGGCATCCTTGTCTAGTTCTTGCTAGACAGGGACCTTTCTCAGAATTCAGAAGGTGTTGGCTGCTTTGCCACTGTATGGAAAGGGCACATGTACCTGCCAGGTGAGCCAGCACCTTCTCCTTCCAGGCAACGTGGTGCCTAAAAGAATTGCAAGAATTTAAGCCTGTTAAGCCACAAACTCCCTTAGAAGTTTTTTTGCTCTTTGGTGAGACAGGACCAGCTATTATAATTAACCTCTCCCCCTACCTCCCAGCTAGCTTTCCGTTGAGTGTCTGCATTTTTAGATTCTGTCTGTCTGCGGTCCAGCCCCAAGATAGTTAAACTTAATAAATAAATAATGATAAAAATAGTCTCCCGAGGACTTGGTAGGCAGCAGGCCAAGGAATCTGGGCAGGTTGCCAAAAGCTCTTCCACTTGAAATCTAAAGTTAACTCAAACTATGGTGCCTTGCATTGCCCCGTTCGAACTATTTTTTAAGATATCTCTTTTCCTTCCTCATCTGGCACGTTAAATGGTACCCTGTCCCAAGGGGTCTCCTGGTGGCAAAAGCACTCTGGCCTTGTGGGCCTTCAGGACTGTGGTACAAACCTGGGAAGCATCAGCCTAACAGGGGAGAGAGCTCCCCATCGGATGGGGGAGAGCTGCCTGTCAGAGGGGGAAGGTTCCCATTAGTGAAAGTGGGAGCGTCAACACAGGCAAGACTCTTCTAAGTGCCAAAACCACAGAAAAGCTTCAACCAGAGTGAGCAGGTCGGCCCCAAGGTTACAAGCATGGAAGAAACCAGCTTTTGAGAGAATTAACTGCTCATTCTGTTAAGTGTGCTCCTATTTTTTTTCAGTTGATGCCACAGGGACTCCTTTTTTTTTTTTTTTTTACCCTGGTGGTAGATTTATTGCTGGGTGATGTCCCACTCTAGGCTCCAAGTTGCATCTCAGGGTAGGAGCTGTCACACTGCATCATCACCATGTCTGTATTCAGCTACTGCCTGCATATTCCCATTTCCTCTCATGCCATTTATTTATTCCCTATAATTCTGGGAGCTGAAAAGAATTCTCCCAGAACCCTAGGCAGGCACTTACCACTATCAAGAATATCTGGAAAATTATGTGTCCTAAAATGCATGCCCTCTTTTCTCTGGTGAGAAACAGCTTGCTGGTGTGTGGGAAGATGAGTAGCAGAGATGAGATTCCCCTTTAAGGAGAAGCAATGTTGGCTTGCGAGAACGAAGCTATCTGAACTTATCTGCGTGTAGCAATCGGTACAGTTCCTGCAGAATCGTGCCTAGAACAGAGCAGTTGAAAGTACAAATACAGACCTGCGCTTTCTCTCCCTGCCAGGAACACTCCCCAGACCAGCCCCATTGCACTCAAGTGAGCTGATAACTATTTTAAACCTTCTAAAAGAATCTGCCAGCGCTTTCAGACGTGCTTCTCTCTAGACACGTTTCTCAAACAGTGGCCACAGTGGGAACTGGTAGTAACTGGGTTTAAGTCTAGCTCCTGCTTACTTTAAAAAGCCTTTGTGTGGGATAATCAAGTGTTCCCAGATAGCCACACCCCGGCTGCGCTCACGGGGACACACGTGCCAGTAAGGGCTGGTGTGGGGCACAGTACCCTTGTTTTGCAGGCGAGGCCAGGCCCAGAACTTGTTTCTGGGTTTATTGCCTGTGCTGGTAAGGTAGCAGAGATCAATACACACTTAAAATTACACAGAGTCCTTGTGCATGTGTGATTAGTCTCCCCTGGGCTTGGGAGTGTAAAATAAACTGTTCACACTAAGTGAAGGAAGTTGGCCAGAAGACTGGTGAAGTGATGTCCAAAGGTGCTTTTAGTTCCAATACCAGGGACAATGTCTGAGGTGACAGTGGGGTAACTAGGGACAGGAAAACATCTTTTGAGTATCCAAGATGCCCATTCCATTTTGAGCCAGCAGAGGAAGCGCACTGTATCCGAAGGAGGAACAATAGTGATTCAGGAAGCTACCTCAGCAGTTCCCTGTCGTCCAGGGCTCTGTGATGTGCAAAGGGCTGTTGGAAGGAAGGGAGCTGGAAACATCCATTGGGTGCAGACTAGAAGTGCAGTTTGCACTTTATTTGTAATGCTTTTTTCCCCTCATCCCACATTTAAAAGCCCGGTCTGCCTGCTTTCCTAGACCTGCCCGTTGTGTTCATAAAAGGCCGCTGATCCCTGCGGGAGAAGTGAACCCTGGGTCAAACTTAGCTCTTTGTGAGACTAATGAGTCAAACTAAAATAGCCTCAAAGAATCAGCAATCCAAGGGGTGTGTGTGGAGAGCCCAGTCAGCAAAGGGTCCCTGGAATGCCGGAGTTGCCAGCTATCCAATTTCGGGAAGGAATTCCCTCTGGCAGGGTTTGCAGCAAGAAGCAGGTACAGAGAGAAAATCAGCAGCGTTAGGAACATCCCTGGGGCCTGTCTGTGCTTGAGACCTCTATACCCTCTTTGCAAGCTGATGAGAAAACAGCGTTAAGTTTGAACTCTTTGTAAATCCTCCTGGAGAGAGAGAGCACTTAGTTTTTATTACAAAGTTCAAGTGCCAGCGCTCTCCTTTCTCCTGGCACCAAGTGCACTACTACCAAGTTCACTACTAAAGCAGTGAAAAGTGAGACCTCCTTCAGGACAATGTAGTAGTGATCGAGTGAGTAAATTGTAAGGGCTGATTTCTAGCTGTGGCAAGTCCATATAGGCGAGAGGGCTCACAGTGTGTCCAACCTTGGAGAGGGTCCTTGTCTGCTTCTTCCACAGTAAAAATTCTTTTTCAGCATGTAAAAGTTTAGACTGATTTTTTGTGGGAATACATTAAGCCATATAATTCTGGTCATGACCTGTGACCCTAGATAAACTGGAAGGTGAGGAATTTGCTTTGGCTCAGGAACCATCCTACAGAAAAATATTTACAAACAAATTCCCTGAAAAGTCAAGTGCTTTTTGCAACAGGCTCTTACTGTATGTGCAGCGCCTCATCCTGCTATTAGCCTGGCCATAAGACCATGCTGCAGTGAGACAGATGCTTCATTTCAGTTAGTTAATAGTTAAGTACTTGGGTTCTGTTGCAGGAACTGCATAACTTAATAGTTCATTGACTTCAGTGGGTCTTGGATTGTGCGTAATATGCACTTAGAGTTTCTGTTCCCTGCAAATCCTATGGGTAGGTGCTGGAAGAGGCGGATAGATTGATTTTTTTTTTTTTTTTTCTTTTTTTTTGTACCCAAATATAAGTCAGGAGTAGTTTTGCTGATGCAGTGGGGTCTGTTCAGTCTAAAAGGGCTATAAATCTTTTATTATTTTATTCAAATACATACATATTACCCGAGCCCCAGGAAGGGCTGCAAGAGATCTCCTGACAGGTCAGCATGTACAGCAGTAGCTGAGAGATCAGCAGTTTGTCAGGCAGAAGACCAAGCAGGCAAACTAATTGCATGTTGGCAAAAAAGCGTAATTAGGAAAGCGAGGCAAGGCGGTTGCTCAGCTGGCTGAGTGCCCCTCCTCTGCCTCATGTCACAACCCTCTTGCATGGAGCTCTTTGGAGATTCCCGCAGCGGTGGGAGTCTAAACACACTGCTGATCACAGCAGCCCACGCTTCAATTACCTCTTTAGCAGGAGACATTTGCAAATAGACAGAAAGGGAACAGCTTGTTCTGACTTTGGCTTCCCGGGCCTCGGGAAGGCGCAGCCTTCAGCTCGCAGTGGCAGTTAATCCCTGGGATAACCCCATCAAAAGCAGTGCCACCAGCCTGGGTGTTGTGCTGTTCGAAGAGCTGCAACGGCCCTTGAGGTGTCAAGCGAGGTCCTCATTGCAAAGAAGGAAACGTCACAGTTTTTCACAAATGCCTTTCAAATGGCTTTTGAGCCACAACCAGCAACCACTATCTGAATTTCCATGGATAGATCAGATGTTGTTTTATTGACAGAGCTGCCACCCATTACTCCATTGATTCTGTTAACTTTTTGCCTTATTTCTCTGCTCACCTGTCTCCCTCCATGAGACTGGCCAGTTCATTCAGATAACTTGGCCACTGCGAAGAAGGGAGGGTCTTTGTGGTCTCCACTGCTATTTTTTTTGCTTCCAGTAGTTCTACCTCCTCTGTAACAAAATGTTTTTGGTCAGTAGACATCAGCTGCTCTGCTTTCAGTGTTAATTTGGTCTGGTTTTGTCTCTCCTGTCCCTGTATCTTCATGATATGCCTAAGCAACATATTTTTGTGTTATTGGATTTGCCTCTCTTGATCCTCAGAAGCTGTGTTCGCTCTATAGAAGTAGAGAAGACACTGGAGGTTTTATTTAAATTGTTTGTCAGGTTATATGTATGGCCTTCACACCTGAAAGGAGGAATTGTGACTTATGGTAGCCCGAGGCATGGGAGACCTTGGTTCTTTTGCTGGCTGTCACCAAGCCACTGATTTACACTCAGTGCATCATTGCTGAGGGCCCTCTCAATAGAATGAGAAAAACTGTAACATCCTGTATTAACCTTTTTTTTTTTTTTTTCCTAACAGTGAAAAATACTAAGTCGTAGTATGCTTGTGGGAAGAGTCAATTTTATCTTGTGATATATTGGCAGGGGTAGTCATGGTTCTGTTTAGATTAGAAAGGTATGAATTTTGAAGAATATAAAATATTAGCACCCTGTAAAATACAGAGTGCTGCAGTATCTGGAGCTAGATACCAGCACACCTATTTTTCAGTTAACTGCATTTTGCTAATGAAATAATATCAGAGAGTCAATGAGAGCCTCTAAACATGTGCTTGAAAGCTGCAATTAAACTGTTTACCTTTCATTAACTTGTTTAGCTTTTATAAGTCATGTGAAACATGAAAGCGTCTGGAGAGCAGTACTTTTAGATATGGAGTAATGTTTGAATGTTTTAAAAAAATGAAGTAGCTTTTAAAAATATTTTGGTTGAGGTAAACAAAAAATGTTCTTGTAATCTGTTGCTTCTTGCTCTATGTGTCAAATCTGCTTTTGTTTTGCATTTGACTTGGCCGCTTTCCTCCAAAATTTTTGTGCTTTGGCTCTCAGTTAAATATTTCCTTCTTCAATTAATCTTTACATCATGAAATAAGTTGCGAAGTGTTTCCTGCACACTGCACAGTGTTTCCTTCTCCTTTACTTAAGGTAGTGTTAACTTTTCCAGAGAAATGTGATGAATTTCAGTAATGTGGCCCAACCACATGTGAGCTTCCTAATAAGATTTTTTGAGAAATATCAGCAATATTTTGTGAAGTCTACATAGTTTCTGTTCATTAGGTTGCTTCATGAAAAACAACGAGAGAAATTGGATGAGGAGTTTCCTTTTGTGCGCAATACCTTGACCAAGTTCCTTGTCATCTTTTCGTTTAGTTTTCCATGTTTGTGACCGAAGAACAATATTGATTGGTCTGAGATACAGTTAACTTACCCTAAAGGACAAGCTAATTGAAAAATATTCTCAGATAAGAGCTGGGATGACAAGTTTCTGTGAAATTTTGGCATGCCATTTTAAATTTGATATCTTTACTTTTTGGAGATTTAGACCCAGTCCCCATTCTGCTCATGGGTATTTATGTATCACTACTAGCCAAAACATTGCATCCAGCAGAGAGCAACAGTACTGCAAGGTTTAATCAAGAGCTAAATTTTCACTTGCAACACTTCACTGTCAATGCAGGAATAGGGAAGCACCTAGAATTCCTTTTGGTGTCCAGGATGGCTTGTCCATTCCTAATCTTGTAGGAGAAGACTGAAAACAGCCAAATTAGTAGAGGATTATACTATTAAGAGTCTTCCCACCTCTCCATAGCACCTCCTCTGTCAAAAAAGTGAAGTTTTGGATGATACTTATCACAATTGTTGTATGTCTCCATTACCTTTGCTAGAGCGATAGAAAGATCCACCACAAAATAAATGAATAAAGACTAAGTTAAGCTGAAGTTTTGCAGTGAAAGGGATTAAACAATAGAACAGTAAAAGGGATTAGACGGTACAAGAGGCCTTTGTATGAAGTCTGATGTGAATGTCTGTGGTTAGGATGTAGACAAATGTTAGGCTACTTAAGTCACTTGAAACTGGTACACTTGTAGAAAGCCTTCACAGAAAGGGCCCCTGTGGATGTGGTACAAGAGATGCCACGTTGTAAAGCCAGTGTATGTCTTGCACAGGCTTAAAAAATCATCTGTGGACTTATTTCAGATTTATACTGAAGTGTTATGTAAATGCAATCTAGTTCCCTCTTGATTAGGAATGTTTCTATAGCCTTTGTTGGAAATGGAGCTAGCCTATGGAGCAGAGTATTTCCTGTTGAAAGTTCCCACCCTTTACTATTTCTCAGGGTTGTAAGTTTTCCCAGAGGAGCTCCGCAGTGGTGCGGAGATGGAAATTTGGAACTCTGTGGAAGACCATAGGTGCCATTTCCCAATTTAGAGCTTCTGTTTTGGGCTCTGGCTCTTAATGGTTGCACATGGATGTAAGTCTACCTTAATTCTCCTTTCTGTAATAATCTCTGACAAAGTAGGTTGACCTTTGGGACCTTCAGCTAAAGGTATCTGGTTAATAAGGGCTTCTTCAGGGCTTTCATCAGTAGCAAAGGACTGCTTATAGGACTAAGTTGATAGGCTTTGGACCCTTTTTGATATATTTTGTTTCCTTTGTAGTATAACTGACAATTACTGTTGCTGTGAATTATGATACTTTAATTGCTAAGGTCCCAAAGACCATGGATGGGAATATGTTAAACCGCAAATATGTAAAATAGAACAATTTTGGTATAATAGGGCTACTATTTATGGGATTCACCCTATTAATTATCAGAATCTGTCCTGAAAACAAGATATTTTAATGCAGTTGTATTTATCTGTATAAAATATTGATGAATAAAAAAAAGAACATTACACAGGTGAGAGCTGTTCCGATGCCTCAAGACTGACTCGGATGAAGGGCCTGCGCAGTTGCCTGTCTTGTGCATATCTTGTGTTGCAGATCTTCAGAATGGAAGCTGAAACCCAGAGTCAGGCACCTTCGCCTCTTTATACAAGGAAAGATATAGGATGATGCAAATACCCAATAACGTGCCAAGAGGAAGCTTACAGAGATTTCTGTATTTAAATAGCTAATTCAGGGCTTCATTTGGGTGCTGGCTCCAGAGCACAGAAGAATCCTTCCTGACCCAGCACCTATGAGTTCTTCTTAAAGCCTAGCAAGAGAGAAGGCAGCAACTCCCCCAATTTAGTGCCTCGAGGAGATGCTCATCCATCTTTTTTTTTTTTTTTTTTTTTTTTTTTCAACTTGTGGAAAAGCCCTCCCTTCCAAGGGAACTGTGGAAGGAGATTAAAACCGATGACAATAGGCTTACATTTTCTAGCTATCTTTTCCATAGTTCATCAAGGCAAGCTGCGTAAGAGCCAGAACAGCCCCACATTTCTTGTAATATTTAAATCTCTTCGTTAAGGCATTGTGCAGCTCTTTCCAAATAGTTTTCCATTTGTGCCTATGGTTTTGTACCCGGCACTTTCCCACAGTTATTGTTTAGGAGTCTCCAGTTACTAAGGAAACCAGCTAGGTAGCTGTCAATGTATGATGTTATAGATAAGCTCAGGAACACATGTGTATAAAACAACTGTTTTTTTCATCTTTTCCTAATTCTACCACATGTGACAAACTCTAGGATGAAAGCACAGAACTCCATGAACTCTGAGATGCATATTTTTAAACTTGTGCTGCTGGAGGAGTAGTTCCTAAATGTTACAGCTGGCAAACTGCTATTTTTCTGACAGTGGGATTAGGTGTGAATTTTCTGCAGCTGCCTCACTGCAATCAGTTTTAAAA
Source organism: Nothocercus julius (assembly GCA_013398735.1). Lineage (NCBI taxonomy): Eukaryota > Metazoa > Chordata > Aves > Tinamiformes > Tinamidae > Nothocercus > Nothocercus julius. The sequence goes on along the minus strand of VZSV01000018.1, from coordinate 8,906,449 downwards.
GTTTTACTTTGTTCTTTTATAGGTATGAAATCAGACAGAGAGTGTACGTATTCATTTTAAACCGACGTGTTAAGAAAATTGTGGGAGTCTATGGCCCCAGACAAAAGAAAAAAGAATTCAACTAAACAAATAATTTGAATGTTGCTGTTAGCTGTGAGGCGCGTTACGCTTGGCTCATACCTGGGATTTACAGCAGTTGAGTATTTGTTTTGAAATATGACGATGACTTATATCAACATGGCTCTTAGCATGGATTGTGTTGTATGATAGTATGCAGTATCTTTTTCAGAGGTTTGTGTTTCTGTACAGAAACAAAACGTTTTAAATGTATTTATAGTAATATAGTTGCATTCATGCTAGGGCAGTTGCACTGCTTTACATGAAAGTGTGAAAGCTAGATACTCAAGCTTCTGTGTGTAAACAGGGCTTTTACTCTGAGCTGGTGGGTTTTAAGTTTTTGCATTTCAGGAAAAACTATGTGACCTTGTGGTACAGTCAAACCTTTGGTGACTCTCTCATGAGCAGACATGAGATCAGTGCAACTGCCAGAAAACTGTTTGCAATGCCCTCAGGTTGAGAAGCTGCACCAGGCTTTGCTCGTCTCCATGTTGGTAGGAGCCCTTTTCTTAAAAGCCTTGTTTGTTGTCAAGGGCAGGCCTGTCTGCTAGGACACTTAAAGAGCTGGCTGAAACCCTCACGTAACTGCAGTAGTTATCTTTGAGAGGTCATTGAGGCACTGGAAGAGTGGAAAGTATCAAACATAATGCCTGCCTTTTAAAAAAGGGGAGGGATGGAGAGAAGTGTTGGAGAATTGTTGATCCACCAGCTTCATTTCAGTTCCTGGAAAAATCTGGAAGAAATAATAGCACAGCGTGTAAGCACCTGGGACATAACAGAGAGATGAGTAAGAGCCAAAGCGGCTTTGCTGAGAACAAATGGCATCCAACTGGTCACGTTTCCTTCTGCAACAGGAGTAAGAAAATGGTAATAACAGTAATAATGTCCTGCGTGTTGTGGTTGGGCGTTTGACACTATCTCATATGACATTCTGAGAAGCGAAGTGCATCTGCAGTGTGATCCCCTAATATGGGGTCAAGCAGGAGAGACAGAAATGAACATGTATCTCCCTGTCTAATGGAAGGATGCACTGAGTGAGGTTTTGTAGGTATCCTGGGTCTGCTTGTGCTCAGTGTTTACTACAGGATATGTGCATGTTAGATGACAGAACCACGAGCAAATTTATCAGTATTAGGTGTGATACAGCAAGCCTGTCCTTGAACCCGTCCTGTCACAGGAATGAGCGTTTCCTCTGGCTGGAAATAAAATCCTAATCCGTCACTGATGAATCCCTGTTGATTTTTGTCTCTGGAAAGGAATAGAGATTTGAAGTAGAAGTTACCCAGACCTGCTTTTTGTCAGGAAGTGAGCGGTGGCCTGGAGGTCACAAAGGTCCCTGCTCACCCCTTGTTCAACCCCGCAGACTGGTATATGGCTCTGCTCACAGACTTCACATCTCATGAAAGAGGGCACGTCAAATGGAAAATATGCTTGTAATAAACATTTCAGCCATGTATTTGGTACTAAATTTTTGCCCCCCCCCTTTATTTTTTTTTTTAATTTCATGTTGTTTGGTTTCATTAAATGCGTGGGGTTTTCTCTTAATCTACAACTGGTCTGGACAACATGCCTTTATTAAACCGATCTGAGTAGCATCGCATGGCTTGTCTGAAACAATTATCATTTTCTGCATATGACAGTCACCCTTTCTGACAGTTTGATTCTTAAAGCTATAACCTCAATAAGGAGAGGAGAAAGCGGTAAAAGGCTATGCATTTCTTTACACCTTATATGACAAGATAGAAATAACTCTTTGACATGCTGAATTTGTGATTTTACTCAGTATTTTGGGAAAACTTGAATAAATACAGATAGGAAAAGTGCCTGTTAATTTTGTTTTAATTGCCTCCATTCTGTTTAGCATATCTGAAGCAAGATGCTAACAGGAATGCAGCTCAAGGTGGATTTCCAGGGTGTTCCTGAAGGATGCTCTGGGGATTCATAAGGCCAACAAGCTGGAGTTCATCTAAAGTACAAAATGTTGATATGAATAATTCTGTGCTGTTTTTGGCCCGGCTTCCAGATGAATTGAGACTTGCACAATCTTTCCATCTTACCTCCTTCCTCCCCATAACTTTCAAATCTGCTGACCAATTTCAAGCAAACATGACAGAGACGTAATAGCAGTTTCAGATAAAGGTTCATGAACTTAGGCAGGTGGAGGGCAAGACAGATCCCATATTGAAATCTATGTTCACAAGTAGTAAAACTGAAAGATGGAGGTCTACCTTTGGTGGAGAACCCTCAGAGAAGAAAGATGTGTTACAGATATCCCAGCTGAAGGAAAAGCTTGAAGTAACCAAGAAGAGAACCAAATGATAAATCTATAGGGAATCGGGTCTTGCTAGTTCCTCTGCTCATGGAGTTGCTGATTAATTTGTATAACAGGCTGGCTAGTTAGTGCACAGTTCCCTGCCCGTGTGTGGTGCTCGAGTTGGAGACCCAGACACTGCAACAACCCTGCGAGTGTGACCAAGATCCTGGCGGGCTGTTTCCTGCCTCCAGGGGATTTGCACAAGATGGTGACTGCTCGTTTCTCAAACATGTTTATCACCTGCCACTGTCCCACTTCAGTCTTACAGAAGAAAAGAGCAGGAAGTGAAAACTGCCTCTGCATTGCTGAGCTGTGCATCTAGGTGCTTTTAACTGAAGTCCCTCGCCAGCTGTCCTCAGCGAAGAATGCGTAAGTGGATTGTATTTGTTGGTGGTTTTAATTGGGCTTCTATGGCTTCTTTTGAATTCAATAGGTCCGAACAGATCTGCTGTTATCAGAAAAATTTCAGAGGTTCATTTCTTTGTGTCTTACAGAGTGCTTGCTAGAGTGAATCCAGAAACTGTGAGTGGGCTCCCAGTCCTCCTGTTAGCTCGGAATGGTGCCTATAGAAACGTTGTCTCATAATGATTTCCCTGCTTTAGTGATTAAATTACTTTTGAAGAAGCTGTTGTGAAGATACTAGTGGGATTGTTGGGAGAAACCACTTGTTTCTCCAGTGCTTGCATCTGTTTGTTTTTTGTCACTGTAAAAATTTAGGGACAAGCTATTGTAGACTCAGGGTGATTAAGTCTGTAATGCAGGATGCTGTGCTGTCATGTTAAAATTGTTCCTGTTCCTTGTTCCTCTGCGCAAGAGAGGAAAACAATATTCCCTTTGTCCTACAGTGTTTTATGCCCCTAGAAGATGAGGTGTATTGGAAGCACCTGTAATCTTTAATTGCTAACGCTTCTGAGTATCTGCTTTCAGCTGTTTCAGTTGAGCTGAGAAAATCTGCAGCTGGTAGCAGTTAAACCTGATGTAATCTGCTGCTTCTCTTAAGTTGATCATAACTTACTGAGTTTATATGTTTACCTATTCAAGCCAAGAAAGATATCCAGCAGTTGCTAACATAGCTTAAAAACTTAGCATTAATGAACTAAGGCCTCCATGTGCTGCTTGCTTCACCCAGCTCAAACCCTGGTACCGGTCGCTTCTTAAAGCACAAGTCCATTAGGTTTTCCATGCTGAGGACCTCACTCCCCGGAACTGTGCAGCTTTCCTACCTGAGCAAAAGGTTATTTAAAGTATTTTACCTCTGGTATAGGCACCACTAGATGGGGGCAGAGGCCATAGTGGGTGTGCAGCTTCACTTCTTTTACCCCCTTGGGTCAACCCAAGGAGCTCTTTCTTTGCCTGTAAGCCATAGTTGTAAGATGCCTTACTTCTTCCAGAGAAAGAGTGAGATGACTTAAGCAAAGGGAAGAAGGAACCAGCATTAGCATGCCTTGTCTTTAACTTCATGCAATTTCAGGTGATCAAATGTGCTGTGATTAGCTACATAGAAATGGGCTTTCAACTAGCTATTCCCAGTTGTTCAGCTTAGACTACTTGCAGCTGAAAGCCTCCTTTGCTCTGCTGGCTGCATGTGGGTTTTGGCAACTTTCTAGCACATAACCATTCATGCTGAAGACTGATGGCAATAATGAAACTAAATGGCTCATGCTGAGGTCCTAAGAGCAATAGACCCTGACTTCAAATGATAGAGGGAAGAGTAGAACGTTTGGAAAAAGTGGGGTAGAAGCTCCTAGGATGGCAACTGAAACAAAAATGAGTTTAAGAGAATTTTGTACTTATGTGCAAAGAAGGTGGGCAGTGAGTGAGAGTAATTTCATCCCCACTTCCCCCCAAAGTGGCTTTATTACTTCCGTAGCTATTTAAACTAGGAAACTGGGGTATCTTTGGTTTGAACAAAACTAGATGTATTTGGAGGTTGGAGTATGTCAGTCTTTGTTAAACCTGAGCAGGGTGTATTCATGCACCTGCTGGTAATACATAAACCAAGAGGATGCATATAGCAAAATTTAAGCTCTGCTTAAAAAATAAGGAAAAACAGGTACCATTTTCTGGGTACAGGCAGGAAGACAAGCTAGCATTGCTCCTGATAATCCATAAAGACATCTTTGCTATGTATTAAAGCATCAAAAATGGATAACTTCTGCTGATGCTTTCTTAATTATGCTGTCTGAGAGCCTTGGCACTCAGGCTTTTTCATGCTTCCAGTCAGTGGCAAAGCTGGAAATAGTCCATCATTTCTGGCTTTAGTTCTGTGTTGAAGCTATTAGTGGCTGCTACCTCCTCCTCTTTAGTTTCTGAAATATGTTGTGTTAGTAGTGTCTGGATAAATCCTCCTTGAGTTTTAACCACACCAATTAATCTAGAGCTTTTACTTATTTTTCCTAGCAAGTTTTCCTGAATGTTGCTTTTCTCATCTCAAATCTCCAAGACTGTCTCTGTTCCTGAGAACTGATGCTGCCCAGAGATAAACGGGAGTCACTAAATGAGTAGCGAGACTTTAACAGAATATGGACCCAGGCAGCCCAATACAGTCACCAAGGTACCAAAGTCCTTCACACGGGACAAAGCCTTTTCCCACTCCAGTTTCTACCTCCTTAAGTTCACAAATGCTGCTTCCTTCTGGATGAACTGCCACTTGCATTCCGTCCTTGCTTTTCTCTGGGTGGACACCAGCGTCATCTTATGCAGCCCTGGTAGAAGAAAGAATTGAGCCTCCATGTTTGAGTGTTGATCATCAAAGTTTAGTCCATGTAATACATTTCAGAAGCAGCAGCTTTATTCCTTTACCAAGCTCTAGCATCCTAGTTGGGGTGTTAATCCCACAAGATGGAAAGGAATAATTTCTGTGTGCCTCATTCATTCCAGGTCTTGAATTTCCTTAGGTGGGGACAGTGAGGGTTGTCTCTGAGGCACAGGTATGTTCTGCTTTTCAAGATTCAGTTAGGGAGACGTAACAAATTTCCCACCATCTTGCATGCAGATTAAGTAATCTGAAAGGGGAAAAAAGGTAGTTGAAAACATCTCACTGAGTACCTATAATGTTATCCAGGGTGAGTACAATTAGTAAATAGCACCTTGTTAAATAGTACCAATTCTGACTAAATCTTAGTCAAGGCTTTTGACTTGCAAAACAGAAGCCGCTCAAGAATGCATGAGTTAGGCCAGCTGGAAAAATACTCTTTATTTCTGAAATAGATCTGATCATAAGATTTAATTAGGGCAGGTCAGTTCTTTGGCTTTCTTAATTTCAATGTATGATTGTGTTTTATTTCCTAATAATCCGTTGTTTTGTAAGGGTGAAGAGTGCAGTACATGGAACCTCCAGGCTGCCAGTGTGGAAAGATAGAGGCTCTTTTCGCTATGCAATAGTGCAGTGAGATGGATCTTGCATGCACAGCTACCTACGCTCTCTTTTGAAATCCCCCAACAGCACCAGCTCTAGTCCTTGCTGCAAGGTCGTAAGCATAACCGATGAATGTTGTTATCCTTAAATGTATCCAGCTTTTCTGTTCCTTTTTAATTTTGATTGTAGCTTCAGCAGACTCTACCTATATGACTCTTACAGTGTAGAGGTAGATGAAGTGTCTTGCATTCGTATGGGCAATTAGTGCCAGTTCTGCAATTACAGCCCACCCAAATTTCAGAGGGTTTGTTGGTGCTTTGTTTTGTTGCAGACCAAAATGTCAGTGTGTTTTGCTTTGTTAAAAAGTGTACAACTTTGTTAAATAGTGTAGAAAAAGTGAAGACTCTTCTTTACCCTTTCATAGCTGATCATCAGCTGTTATGCTTTTTTAAGCAATTCTTTGTTCTGTTCTCTGAATTGACGGTTCCACTCAGATGGGGACAGAACAATTTCCATTAGCAGCTAAGCAATGCCCTTTTTCCAAGGTCCCTTCTAATATCTTCCCGATAATAGTGCTTGCTCTGCCTTTGTGAGGAAAAGGTCACAACGGTGCAAATGGTGTATGTTTGTTCTCTTGCTTCTCAGCTGGGCTATTCTTTCTCTTTTTGCTGTTGTTTCTGATGAGGTGGTTGCCAGGCCACTTTGTCATCGCTCCTGCATTTCGGCAGAACACAGGAGTTGTCCCAGATAAGAGAAGATATTGTTCCAGTAAAACCTGGTCCCAAGTTTAAGCAGGCTCGACACTTTCTGGCCCTATTGGGGCCAGACAGGATACTTCAATGTGGCTTCAATGCTTTGCCACAAAATTAGCTGTTTCTCTTGCTATCAAAAAAAGTTTCATTTTGGGTAAAATGCTGATGGCCTAATCAGTAATGAACCTTTCTAATGAGCCCATGCTGTTTATCTCCCTGTATCTTAACTATCTGAGATTGCATTGTGCTGCATGTTGAAAGACAGCACACTAAAAAGAAATTGTCTGCTGAGCCCAGTGGACTGAATTCACTCAATAAAATTTTGCATTGCATTATGTGTATGGCTGCCCTAATTAGGGGAGGAGAGGGAAGAACACTGAGCGAGTATAACAAACTACTGCCATCATTATCTTCTGTCCACATCCCTGCGCTACAGCCAATTACATCAGTGCAAATGGCAAGAGCCTCCTTTGATACTCTTATCAGTCTGTGTGCAGCTCCTGTGCCCTGATGACTCCCCACAGTCCATTGAAATGCATGTTGTGTACGTGCAGCTTATTGCTTGGTCAAATCACGATCTCCTTCTCAGTTCCTTTCCCCCTTGCATGCACACTAGTAAAATATATTTATTTTATTTGCATGTGGTTCCTAGAAAGTTCTCTCTTTGGCTTTTGGTAAATTAGTGTTCAGGTAAAATGGCATTTCATGAGCATATTCATAACATACCTTGACCAAGACCACACAATCAAGGTACTACTTCCAGCCTAGACAGCCTCCTGGCTCTAGCCATGTGCTTTCAGATGCTCAATGTGATGATGTTCTTGTCCTGTCTCTTAGCTGTGCTGCCTCCTTACATACAAGTGCCCATCCTCCTTGAGCTATAATATTCTTTTAATATGACATGCTTGTTCTTAGAGCATCATTTTTTGAACAGCTGTGGCAGGACACAGTGCAAGTCTTCAGTATTTATACCAAGCCTTATATTGTTCTTTTGCTTTTGTGATCAGTAATAAGAGAGGTTCTGTCCCTCAACAGAGGAGGACAGACACGCTAAAAGGTCTAAGGAAAATCTAGATTTTTTTTTTTTTTCCTTCCGATCAAACCTTTTCAAAACCAGAATACTTGAGACAACTGTTTTGAATTACTTTTTAAGCATAGCTGTCTTGCTCTCAAACTTGTCAAAATTCAACATCCAGTTGACTCAGTCTTCTAAAATTATTTCAGAAGGTTTTAAATCAAATAGGAAGACTTGTACAGGTAAAGTGCAGAGACAAATATATAAACTGGAGGAAGGGACAGAGAAGAAAACAGTATTAAATAATGCCTTCTGAGTGCTCTTTATCTTGACATGCTATTAAAGTGATGTGAAGACCCGTGGCACCACAGAAAAGTAGTACAGAGCACTACAGAGGAGTAGTAGCCTAGAAGAATACAAGTAATGGAAAGACCACCAGCTGATGATTCTTTACTTGATTTCACTGCTTGGTGACGTTAGAGCCTTTTGAAGGAATCAGAAATAGTCTGAAATATTCTCACGTTCAAGCTTTTGTAAGGAGAGTTGGAGGTTGGCATTGCATTTTGGAAGACTTGGGCTCTCAGATATAAGTTTTCATGTGAGTGAGAGCAGGTGGGCTCTGAGCCCTGCAAGAGGCCTAGAAGTATGTGATCTGAATGGTGAGTTTGTTGGTTTTCTCTCACTGAGTGGTTCGGACCTTGGCTTGGTTGTGGCTGTGCTTGGGGGAAAACCTGTTCCCTCAGAGCCGAGAGCCCTTGGGAGCTGTGGAGTGGGAGGCGTGAGTGAGTGAGTAAGTGTTGCCGTAGAAAGAAGACATCGACAGAGAAATTCGGTCTCTGTGTTTCAGAAGGGGCTTTTGCTAGGAGCCTGTTGGTTGTTTCAGAATTACCAAGGGGAAAAGATGATATATATATACATACACATATATATTTTTTCCCTCCACTCCCATAATGATAAACATACCTTAGAATCTGCACTTGCTTGTCTTCTACACCTGGATGTTTTAGGTAGACAGCTGTATTATTCCTCTCCCAGTCAATCCATACTCTGATTTATCAGTTCTTCTTGGTGGCTGTAGTGAAGAGGGAGGAAAAAAAAAAAAAAAAAAAAAAAAGAGGCCTTACCTTACAGATGACTTATCTGCTACAAGATTAGTTGGTGAATTGCTCTTAAAACTGTATTTTGCTGGACAACAAATGAGGTTTGTGTGGGTTTTGTTTTGTTTTGTTTTGTTTGAGGAGGTGAAAGCCTGGGCTGATAAAACTAAACAGCCCCTTGGTAAAATGAGATTAAATTAGGAATAGACAAATGACTGTGTGTTTTGATGATGTGATTGGCTCAGAAGAAGCTTCATCTTCTTGCAGAGCTGCGTGGACCTCATTTATGTGCATTACTATTTCTACTGGAAAAACAGATCCTGTATAATTAATTGCCAATGTTTATGTGTCAGAATGCTGTCTTGTGACTTCATAAAGAAATGTTTGAAATGAGACATGGAGACGCCTTTCCTTTGGATGACTATTGACTGTTGGATAGGTAGAATTCAGCTGTTTCTAGAATTTGGAATAATTGCCAACTGGAAAGAGCCTGAAAATAGAAAAAAAGGCAGCAGCTAGAGACCTGCTTTGAGCAGCAAGTGCAAGATTGTTCCTCGCCTGCCTATGAAGCCATTAATAAAGAGATGTGAGTATTTCTGGAAATGTGATGGCAGACTGACTGTAGGGAGGCATCTCATGGTTTTAGGGTGGAAAATGTTACGTCTGCGACTCAACAGTGTTCAGTGAAGCTTTGAGAATAGGCGGATGGTGTGGCATTCACTGGCGGCTGCCTCTCTGGGAATCCTTGTTGCCACCGAGCGCTACCGAAGAGCAGCCTTTCCTTCCATCTGCTGGAAACTTTGTGCTCAGGGCCAGCACTGTAAGGTTCTTTCAGAGGGTTTTGCAACCCTGCTATAGCACTGACGGGTGGTTGTTCCTGAACAAAGGCTTTCCTCTGCCCCAAAAGAACTCAGTGCAAGCTCAAGGTGTTTTTGTAAGTCCAGGGTCAGATCCCAGGCTGCTCTCGTAGAAGCCACCAGCAAAGCAGCCTGTTCTGGACCCTGAGGTAAGGGGCAATAGATGATGGTCCTGTCCTGAACAGATGAGCAGGTAAATAGTAGGGCTGTAGAAACAGTTGCTAAAAGTTAAGTAACTTAACCAGAAATAGACCTAGGATCTTTTAATACTTTCTTTCTTTTAAACTACACGATCTACCATTGACTTCACCTAACAGACTTTTTTAGCTAATGCAAAAGATGCTTCACCCTTTGGTGTTTACCTTAGTTGCCTGTTCAGTTGGGGTTACATGTTTTCTGCCTGTGGGTCACTTAGTTAGCTTGTTGTAGGTTCTGAAGAACAGAAATTTAATTATGCTGCAAAAAGTAAGTTTTTTGTAAGTATTGGATGATTCACAGCCTCACATGCCACTAAGAGCAGGTGACTTGGGGGGACTTGGAGAAGTATTCCCTTCTTTTCAGTTAGAATGCGTCCAGCTGACAAAGAATGATGCTTGCTCATCTTGACATTAAAAGAGGACTCACTCTAGAAAGAGAGTGGATACTTAGAAATGCAAAGGCATTTTGAGCTTTTCCTGTTCTTAGCTGAGAGTAACTGTATATGCGGGCAAATGGCAACACTTGGCAAACTTAAATATACAGATCTTCATATATTTGCTTCTTACTCTCTCCTTCTGTATACTGTTTGTTGCTGACACGTGTCGTCCAAATCAGCGAGGAGCAAGTGGTGCAACTTCTGTGCAGTGGAAAAAAATATTTATATAAAAAAAAAATATCTATGGTGGTTGTTAACTTGTGCTCTTTAGCACCCTTCAGTATTGGGGGACCTCTATGTGAGTTCACTTTCTCAGTGTGTTCACAATATAGCCATTTTCCTTCCCTCCCAGTCACACTACCATAATATAATAAAACATTAACACAGACAAAAAAAAAAGGAAAGAGTTTATTTATTACAGAGACTCCTACCTGGATTGTGAAGGAAAACACTTTTTGCTGCTTGAGTTTCTCTGTCATTTTACTGCTTTGAAACAGAAGTTTTGCATGGGTTTTCTTCTATGCTGGCGCTAAACTAAGTGTTCATTTTGTGTGCTGGGTTTTGGCCTTGTTTCCATAGGAAACCAGGCATATAAGAAGCTGTTTCTGCCTATCTGTCTTTTCCTTCCCAATTCTTTCTCTCTTCCCTTTTTAACCCATTGGTCGTTCACAGTCAAATTTCATAGTTCGGCAGGCATCTCAAGGGTAACTGTCCTGTGGCTGAGCCTCTTCCTCTAGACACTACGGATTCACTCGAGGCCGAGCCCAGATGCATGGTCCCAGTTTCAGTCTGAGATTATGCCGTGAGACATCATGGTGCCTGAGATGCACATTCACAGGAAACGAGACTTCCTTATTCCTATTACTCAGGGAATTGAACATTTTATATCCATAGGCAACGTATATCTGTTCTTATACTGAACCTGACATTATAATTACATTTACATGTGTTATCTTTATAGAGTAAAGATCTCCTGACGGAGATGAGCCTGAAAGCCACTATTAACCCAGGCTGAGGTCTCCAAATGGCTTCCTGGATTGGCCTGTACTGTGTCTCTTTGGCTTGTTTAAACAAATAAATAAGTTCCTCAGTTTTCCTTGCTGTTGACTATCTCTAATTCTTGTTATGACATCTTTATCCTCTGGAAATGGGAAATACAGCTGAACCATTTTTCAAAGTAGCAGTGATCCTAGTTATACTCCTGGGCTTTACAACCTCATTTCCATGATCCATAGCTTCCAAATGGTTTTCTTTTGGTTTGTTCCCACCTCCACTCCCCCTTCGGTATTTTAAATAGCTCCTGTGGTAGAACGGTGAGGTTCTCAGAGCGTCGCACTGCCTTTGAGTGTGAGGCATTTTCCTGAAAAAGCAATTGCAATAGTAAAGGCAGAAAAACACTGTGGGGTAATTTCTCCAGCTTTTTTTTCTAAATAATCTTACGTCTAGTGAATTATGATTGCTTGGAGAGACGTTTTCACTGTACAGTGCTTCAGGCCTAAAATGCTGTGTAAACCTAATACTTGGTGAGAAAAAGCTGATCCGAGTTAGTGTTTGAGTTTCCATTTTAGCAGTGTGTGTTGCTAGCTCCCTGGGAAGCTGGCACAGTAACAGATCTGTAAACCAGTGTTTTGCGTCTAGAAAATTCAGTATAGGTGTGACTTTAAGTAAAGGTGCTGTTTGTATTTGCTACAACCCAATTTTTTTTCTGTAGCCATCCTTCCCTGGGTTTGTTTCACTGTCATCCCTGTGACTCCTGAAAATAGTACAGATCTAAGTCACTATTGCAGTGGCTTACAGAGACCTTAAAAGGGTCTTCACTTCTGGACTGGGTAAGAAAAAAGCAGCATTTTCCTTCTGTTAATGAAATTCCTGTTTCCCTCTTAGTTTAATTTTGGTCTGTTCCTCCAGTTACTTCATCTTTGTTCTCATTCTGTGTTGATCAATCCATTTTTAGCATTACCTCCATCCTCATCCCAGTTTTCTTTCATGCTAGTTGCCCTGCACAGGTACCTCAGGATGTCCTGACTGTGATGGGACTAAACAGCACCTGTGAGAACAGAGGTCTTGTAGGAACAAGAATTGTCAAAGGACAGAATTGGAATATCAGAATCGCTGTAAATGTCAGGGTAGCAAAAATCTGGCATGTGATGGGATTTCTCAGCAGGGAGATTCTTCATAGCCTGTTGTGCTTGTAGTAAATCACACTCTTAACTTCTAGGCTTCCTAGACAGGAAACAAAGGTTAAGGAAAGCACTCTGACCATCAGTGGCAACTGCCCAAGTGGTTTGTTTCTGAGTATTTTCTTTTTTTTTTTTTTCTCTCTTTTTTTTTTTTTCTCTCTCTCCTCTGGTTGCTAATTGTATCAGACAGACATGCTCTCTCAATCTTATGTTGCTTTAACTGTGGTGATCATTCTCTTACTGAGTGGAAGCCTAATCCATTGCATCCCCTATTTTGTAAGCTCCTGATGATCTCTGTTAATGGAAGATCACCGTGTTTCGTGGGCATGTGATGATACCTTTTGCTCTTACCATTGGAGTAGTGCAGATGGATTTCTCCTTTCCACCCAGATACATGCTGCATGTCTAGATTCATCCTACACGGCTCTCTAACAAAATTGGCTCTCACACCCTCTCCCCTAGTTGCACTCTCCTGTGTGCTTCACTATAAGTTGACAGAGATGTTTTGAGATACAAATGAAAAAAACAGTGTTTCTACATTGCACCTATGTGCTTGCAAGCACTCAACAAATATTGTAAGCTGCTCTTCCCTGCATTGCTGGCATGAGCTCAGGGGTCATTTTTGTCCTACAAAAGAAAACAATATATATTCTTGCAGTATTTTTTTTCCCATATGTTCCAGTGGCAAGAAGCTGAGGCATGGAAGAGATCCTCTGGCTTCTCTGTTGTTTTTGTGACAGAACAGTAAAAGGCCAAGTCTCTTGACTCACAGTTTCTATCCATTTGTTTGCTCAGTGTTGAGCTCTGCTACTCATTGCCAAGTTGCATATCTTTGCTTGAAATTTCACCTTGCTAATGCCTTGTTATTGCTTCTCGCCTTCTTTATAACTACTGCCCTCTCCTAGTTCACATGCAGGTGTTTGTTTTCTGTAGGGCTCTGTATCATTCTTCAGCTGCTGCATGCATATGTCTTAAAAACCAGTACGTAGTCTTCCAAGGCAGTGGGTGGACTCACCGAATTATATTATTTAAGCGTGACAAGTTTTCATTGGCACTGAAATGCAGTGTTCTTATGCTGGATGAACTGGGTATTTTTCTCTGAAGTTTTTAGTGGCTAGATCTCTTTCAAGTTTTAATGGGGAACCTGGTCTATGTAACAATTAGATTGAAGTTTCCAGAGATAAAAGGTCATGGTTTACTTAAAATGTCAACATCTAAAATACAGTGACATTTTGCTTTAATTTTTGATGAGTATAACTCTGTGTTTCAGCTATCAGGATTCTTTTAATTTCTTTGTCTCTGTGGCTAACTTTCAGGCAGCTTTGGCAATTTTGAAGGAGTTATTAAGAATAGCATCCTGAAGATAATAAAGTTTATGAAATAACAATGCAGTATAAAGATTTTATTGCATAAGGTTAGAAGAACTGTACTACTTGTCATCAGCAGTTATTTCAATGTAATTTATACTGAATGGCTGCTAGTAAAAAAAAGAATGTGCATCCCACTACTACATGCTTAGTTGATGGCAGGGATGTGTATAGCTTATTCAGTATTTAGAAAAGAGCATCTTTTGATTAGTAATGTTACATTTTTGTTGTCACTTGAGTGAGTTGGATTGCCCTAGTTCTGCTATATCCTGTTACTGAAAGAAATCAGCTGTACAGCACAAGCAAAAATACAACCTTGTTCTGAAACTTGAAGCTTTCAAATATGGACTTTTTGTTAATGTAAAATGGACATATGCTTTTGTTCATCCTTGGTGTAAACTTTAGACCTTGTTCTGACCATTGGATATCAATGTTAAAGTCCGTGGCCTTCACTGTCAAACACATAAGACTTCTCCATGCGAGCATTTTTTTTTTTTGCAAGCTGCTGCAAGGCATGTTTGGTTACAGATGTGGCTATAAAAGAGAAAATAGTTTGTTTACAGTGCCAGTCAGAATTGTGACATTCTTGGAGTCATGCTTGGGGAATGCCCAGAAATCCCCATCGCTTTGTGCCGTTATGATCAAATTGAGCATTTATGGGTGCCACTGCCTGGAAAGGGAGCCGTGATTTGTTATAGGAAAGACAGGGGAGAAGCAGTGACAGCTCTGGGCAGGGGGAAGTCCAACTCCACCACCTCCTCTCAGGGCAGCATAGGCAGGTCCCTGTTTCCCTGTGGGCTTTTTCAACAACTCTCTTCCCCACAGTGAAGAGAGTGTGTCTGATGATGATGACACGTTTGCATATCCATGTGAAGTAATTTATATTGATTGGGGTGCATGCCACCCACTGGGAAAACCCCACTAAGAGTAAATCATAGACGCTGTCACTGTTTCTCTCAGACTCCTGGTCTGTCTTCAGTTGTGTGACTTCGCCAGCTAATTCTGGCATTAAGCTGGGACGTGAACCGATGAATTAAAAGATCTTAATGAAGAATACTCAGTCTTGATAACAATGGTCCCTACATAATAGTTAATTACTCTTGTTCTCTATAAAGCCTTATAATAAGGATTTACCTTTATGTTAAAAATGTACCTTTTTATTTTCAGCTTGAATATACTGTTTCTGAAAGTGTAATCACTGGATCTTATTTTGCCTTTAGCTGCATGACAGGGCAGCATCAGCTAATTGCCTCCCCCCCCCTTTTTTTTTTTTAATAAACAAAGGAGCTCCTCTTGTCAAGATTATTCTAGTAACCTGTCCCAAAACTTCAGATTTCAAGTCTTTTTCATGTCAGTTTGGTTCTACAGTAGTGTGGGAGTTTCTAGTAAGAGACTTGCCAGGACAATCCTCTTAGGAATCCAAGACCGCCAGGAAGGTACTGGGCCAGACGCAGCACTTGGTTAGACCTGAATTTCCAGTTCACCACATTAATGCACACAAGACACTTGTCCTAACGGGGATACTCAGAAATGAAATGCTATATTTCTGGGAAAGTTTGTATGCATGTTTATTTTTAATAATTTTTTTCCATCTTCTCCACCCAACTTGCAGAAGATACCATTTTTCTTTATCAATACAGCATATAAATGTTGCTGTTTCAGCTCATTGTGGGTTTTCAGAGGGTATGCGTTTCTTATCATGACAAAAGGTGTTAAATATGAGGTCTTGATACTTGGGAAAGATACTTGATTTGCTAGCAGAATTATCTACACATCCTCGTCATCCAAGGTTGTGGATTGGCTGGGACAGCCCTTCAAAGGCACAACACTGACTTGATGAAGTAGCATTAGATTTTCCTCTTCTATTTCACCTCATCTCCCCTCCCAGCTCACTGCTGGCAGGTGATCACTTGTCCCATGGCCCTTATCAAACATGGAAATGTGTGGGTGACTCTATTTCCAAATGGATTCAGAAGAGAGCTTCTACCCACTCAGCTGTGACAGTCAAATGGTTTTATTAGCTATTGAGCTGCACACAAACTTGCAACCCCTAGTGACTTATAGAATTGCTCTTTGAAGCAAAACAAAACAAAAAGGTCATTAGGATGTTTGACTAACTCAGTGATTTGAACAACTGAAGGTGTTTTTGTGCTTCTCCTCCTCCTCCCCTGCCCTCTCCCCAAGTAAAGGAGCTACTTATCCCACAACTATATTCCAGGCTTTTAAAAATCTCTGTGGGATCATAAGAACCAGTGTTGCCTTTTATGTGCGAAAATAACCCAGCAAACAATTGATTCTAAATTAAAGTTTGGGAGAATGACTCAAATCCCTGTAGAAAAATAACATGTGGCTGAAAATACTTCTTTTGTAACAAGGTGATGTCAGAATTCTGAGTCAACAAAACTGTCATTGAGTCAACAAAAAAGTGTCAGACAAATGTGCTGTTTTACTGCTTCGTTGCCTTGATTTCATCAGAGATGCATTTTTAAAAGCAAAGTATCCACTTTACCCCCAATACCTATGTTTCCTCCATAGCTACATTTATATTTCATTCGAAGAAACCTGCTAGGCCAGCTAAATGGAATTAATTTCCCAAAATGCTAATATAAATTTTAAAGATGATATTGTTGTGGGTAGGGGGCAGAATCCTTGACAGCTCCTCACTCTGTCTTATATTCCAAAGAATAGGAGAAAGGTGCTTCCTATCAAGGCTGGGTAAGTAAGATGTTAAACAGCTGGTAAATAGCATGACATTTGTAACAGTTCTGCAAAGGAAGATAAAATCCTCCTTCTACAGGTGAGAGATGGAGACAAGGGCAAAGAAAGCCCTGCAGCAAGTCAGGTACGTTTGAGATTCCAGATCTGTCTCACACTGTTTAAACTACGGTTTCAAATTTGTTTTTCCCAAGTTCTTTTTGGCTGAAAAGCTTCAAATTTTTTTGACAGTTTTGGTGGTTTAGAAATGATACCTTTGTATGAATAGCTTAATCTTTCCCCTTATTCCCACAGTGCTTTTACCCACTCCAATCAAAATAGTTGCTTATAAATGCATTTATTGCAGAACTTCGTTTTTATTTGTTTTAGTTAGTTATTCTCTGGTGGCAGAATCCTGGGAAAAGCTCCTGGGTAATTACAGCTAGAGCTCACTCCATGCTACCCTGTTCATGGGAGGGCTACACTGTGCGGAAGAGGACACATCTCTTCAGTCCTGTGGGATTTCACTAAATCTCCAGGCTTTTTTTGTTGCACCCTTCTGCATTTAGAAAGTGTTAGGGTGAAAAATGCATTCTGCTGGGAAGAAGAAAAATGCACTTTTTGGCATTGAAATAGCATGCCTTCTGTTTCAAAATCTCCCCGCTCTGGATTTAGAGATGGAGCTAAGTGTCTTCATAATTGGCAAATAAAAATCTGACCCCCTCCCTGCAGCATAGTTTAGATGCAAGAATATTCCTTTTATGGCCCTGCTCGTATTCCTGTTTTAAGGAAGCGCAGAAACCTTTAAAGATGTGCATGTCCTGCCCTCTTGGCTTGGGCGGGGGGGCCACCTCCAGCCATCCATCGAGCTGTGCCCTCACGCTGGTCGGGGAGCACTTGTGCGAGGAGGCCGGTCAGCACCTGTGGTCAGCCAGGAGGAACAGAGAATTTGGCTAAAATCCCTCTGAGGAGAGAACAGATGGGCCTTGCTGGCAGGCCGCTGCCCTGTCCCCGCGTACGCGGTGCACTCCTGGCAGGCAGGGCAGGGGGGCAGTAGCTGCGGCTTTGCCGTCATCCGCTCTGTGCTGCTGCCTGCCTCCAGCCTGCCCTTGGGAAGGCAAAGGTGGGAGAATGGATGGATATCTGCTCTCCTATCTGCTCTGCCACATGGGCATCCTCATCTGTGGATGCAATCCAGCGCCTGGATGTATGGCGTCCTTGTTGTCCCTTGTATCTGCTGAGCACTCAGGCTGGTGCAAGCAGTCACACACTCCCTATGGCTGCAGTGGGAGAGGAAGTAGCCCCTCTCTTGAGGGGGAAAGGAGGGGGCCAGCCCCAGGTGGGTAAAGGGCTGTTTCTGGACCAGAGGCATCTAGCCAGGTGAAGACCGGCTTGTCAAAGTCAAGCAACAGGTCTGGTTTGTGAGGCTTTGAAAACAAGTGATGTATTTCTTTTTACAAAGCTTTTCTAAAGCACCTTCTTCCAGGTTATTGTTGCTATGGCTGTGCTCCCCTCAGAGCAGGGTGAAGGATGTGCCTCCAGTGCATAGTTTCATGCCTCACTGTTTTATGAAATAGTGTCGATCCTCCCCCGTCTCTGCACCCTGGCTGTGCTGAGCGAACCATCCAGTCATGGCTGTATATCCCTGTGCATTCCTTCTTCACCCTTTATGCAATTTCCTCAAAGTTGCAATAGGTGAAAATGTGACACCAAATAAGGAGCCAAAGATGTGAAATAGATACAGCCATATGCTGATGCATTTCCTTTGCTCAAGCTGCATTTAGGAAAAAGCATCTGCATGATTGGACCTTAATAGGGAGCTTATGGAGGTGTCAAGGACACTAGCATGCCCTTGGGTCAATTTAATAAATTACTTGCTTTTCCAAAGTCCAGGTGGCTGAAACAATAACAAATTGCATGAAAGGACTAGACCGTGTCCTGATGAACAGTAAATGTGTTCTTCTATCTCATTTTTCTTGGAGTGTGCTGTTGCTTGCAATTGCTAACTAGCAAAGTTCTTCCAAATCGCAATGGGAAGGGCAGCAATAAAGTTAAAACTATTAACAGTGTTTATGTAATACGTCACTGCTGCTTTTTATTATATTTTTTGTGTGCATTTCTCTCAGGTGATAGTAGATTTAAATTATACAAATGACTAGTATCCATAAGCTATAAAGCATATGTTGCTGGTAATTTTGCTTATCAGCAGAGGACAGTTAGGACTTGATTTATTTCTTTACCCCAAGTTGTTTGGCAGCAATGCTGAAAGATACTGTGCACACTTGCCAAGGTCCCCTAAATTATGAGTGTCATAAAACAGATCTCTTAAGTCACTGGAAAAATAATTGGAAATTGAAAAGGTCAGAATTATGGTATGAAAAAGCATGCACGTATTTAATAGGTTTCATGTGCTTTGGTTAGCAGGTTGGTGTGATATTTGTTTATAAGCTATAAAACAGAATTGACTCTGCTTGGGGAGTAATTCACTGTAATCGTTTTCACAGTAGCTGGCATGTCTCTGACTTTTTATATGGAAAAGCTTTAAAGATAACCAGTGGTAGTTATGGTACAGGGAACATGTGTTTTACTTTAATTTTGAATCTGGGTATGGGAGAAGGATGGGTGGGAAGGAAAATGTACTCTGTTAGCAATAAATATGCAACTGCATATCTGATTTTGTATGTGCTGACCTAATGCGTATACCCTGGTTGAGTAAAGATCTTCTGTGTTATCTCATCAAGTGCTAGTCTATTTTAACGTTTTTGCATTGTGGCCTTTAGCTGGGCAGCTTTTAAAGAGTGAGCTTGCTGTCTATTGTGTATTTAGCTCCCGTTGTTTCCTCTCAAAAGTCTACAAATATTGAGTGGAGAAGTAGTCCAGACTTCACTGAACTGATCAATAATGTGATCTGCCAATGATGCTGAAGTTACAATGTCAAGTGGACTTGCCTGGAATTGAGCTAAGCTCCAGCTTCTATCAGACAGGCCATCGCCAGCCATAAAATGCCTACAAATCTGGCAATGACATTTTTTGGTTTACCAAACATGTTGTGAATGACTGGGAATGTATGTGCATGCAACATTACAGTGGTAGACTTAGAATGTGCCACATAGAACAAAATCTCTGTCAAATGAGTTCTGCGAAGATTTCCGCTTGTTCTGCTGCATGTTTTGTGTCCTGTGGTTTCCCTTGGTTTTCCTGTCACCATCAGTTTTAGAGGAGCTGAAAGCTGTTTCTAAAAAAGTTAGTAAAAACATACAGCAGCTTTCTTGCATTGCCAGTCTTAGCAGATGACTTCTTATAGGGACCAAAAGAGCCAGTAGCATGAAATGGACTGAAGTGATGAAAAAGTAGGAGAGTCATTTGAAAGAGTCATTTTGATTGAAGCTACTGGGAGGTGGCTTTACTGTAACAGGACCTAGAGAAGCAGATAACTAGCCCCAAAGCCTCTAGGACAACCGAAGCTCATGGCATGGGGTTTTCTACTAATACGAGGTATGTACAGCTTTTAACTGTGCTAAGAAAGAAGCTAAAATAACTGATTAGTTCCTGGGAGCCTCCTTGGACCAGTTAGCCCACAGCTAACTTTCAAAAATGCCAATGTGTAAAGTCTTGCTGTGCTGCATTTACTAAAATGAGAGGGGGATTTGATAATCGGGACATCCAGTGATAAAACTTCAGTAGGTGAAAATGCAAACGAATGATCTATTCCCCAAGCAGGTTGTTTTTACCTAATGCTTTGGTGGAAATAAGAAATAGGTGCATGCAGCTTGCTTCCCTTAAATGAGCAAGGGGCAGGATGCAGAGGGTCAAGAAAGAGAATTTGGCCTTCTCTACTGGCATTTCTTTCCATGTAAAATTGACCTGATCTAATGAAATATTAGAATAATGCACTGATACAGAGAAGTCTTATAATGGACTCCTCCATCTCACTTGACAATTTAATCAGCTCAGTGAGAATTTTTATTTTTTTTTTTCTTTGACACTGTCACACTGCTTTTAGAGCTGCCACTTTTTACCCAGGGAAACTCTCAAAAGCCACTTCTAACATCATGTTCACAAAGGCTCCCTCGGAGGCATGCGAACGTGGGCAGCAGGAAAACAAGCTAGAAACACGGCTAGAGACGTGCTAAAGCCGCAGCTCTGCCTGCGCACGAGCCCGCTGGATTTATCTCTTGAGAAAGGAGAATCCTGAAAACGAGCAGCATCACACTAAGTCTCTGGGGTCTAAACGCAGCAGATTTATGTGCTTAGCTGCAGTGGTGGACTTGATTCAACTCTGTCCTCACCTGAAATGCTATCCTTTGAAGACTTGGGAGGAATAAACCTCTCTGTCCCTACAAACTTCCTTTCTTACTGCCCTTTTCTCCTTAGCCATCTGTCTTGCTTTTGCCACAAGAGAAGCCATGTGGATTTTTCTCTTGTTTACTTCCTCACGTGATGTTATCTTGACCTGTAGTTTGGGGAGCATAGCTGAGCTGAGTGAGCCCAGGTGGGTAAGCCCAAGCATCCAACACGGAGCTGCCAGCGGCATAAATAGTCCTGCCTGTCCCCAGCTTGAAGCCTTCACGACTTGGGAAGGGGAGCGGTGGAGAAGGGGCGTTCCCTAACTTCTTACAAGATCATTTTTCTGCCTTGGTGCCAAAACTCCTTTCCGAAAGGAGCTCTTCTGGTTTACGCCTGCAGGAAGTGTGAAGTTGATGTTTGCATCAGTGCATGGAGATGCGCAGGGAGGCGGGACGTGAGACCGAGCGGGATGCCCCAGGGCGACAGGAATCCGGCCGGGGGCGCTAGCTCTGCCACGCGCCCCTTCTGGCCTGTCAGACAAGGTGTCCAAAAAGCTTTCCTTTTCCTTTTCCTTTTTTTAATTTTTCTTTTAAATTTTTTATTTAGAAAGGGAATTTCTCAGAACCTGAGTGATCACACTGCAGTGACAGCCAAAAAAAAAAAAAAAAAAGGAAATTGCTAATGTTGGTTCCATCTCTCAGTGTGAACATAATATTGATATTTCATTCTAATCCACAGGTGACTGTGCAAAAGCACCATTGAAGAGGCAGAACTTGGGTTTCTGGGAGACATTTTTTAGGAACACTGAAGATGTTCTCCTGCTCTGCCCTCACTTGAAGTCAGGGAGGTCTTGCCTTCGGCTCCAGTAGGAGCAGAATTAGGCCAGTGGCTACAGTGGATTTGAAAGTGCCTCAACTTTTGAAAGTTTCATCTTTCAGAAAGATGAAAAGAGCTGCCCTGGCTGCTTTTGTGTCTGGAAGACAGTTTCGTGGTGGTCTACTGATGTGCTGGCATCCTTTCCCC